>LYNE01002815.1:16239-31265 GCA_001662545.1 Rosa x damascena
ACGTTGGATATTCACAACACCGGATTACGATGACTTTTGAACAACATGTATCATCAAAGACAAGGTATGTTCGGTAATAATTGACAGTGGTCTACAAGAGAACTTTGTAGCAAACAAAGTTGTGGATTATTTTCAATTACCGACAGTGAAGCTGAGTGATCCATACGGGATTCCATTTGGGAATGATGATTATGCACAAGTAACAGAGTGTATATACATAGCAATTACCGGCCATAATCTACACTCATACTTAACCATGTCACCTTGGCGGAGTAACTTCAATGGAGTAATCTCCGGAAACACAGCAAGACAGCCTTCACTGGCAAGCCAACTCCAGGCCGAAATATGCCTTGACGCGCTGACACGCGCCACCCAAAGTTGTCTCTGCAGAAAGAACCAAAACTCAGCAAACTGAAGGATATCAGTCCCACATCGAAAACAAGAGTGAGATAACTCACATTTCACCTATAAAAGGTCAAATTCCCTCTCTTCATTGATTACACGTTCAATAGCTATTTACCGCTATATTTGTTAATACAAGTACATCATTTAACTTTAGCATCAGAGGAGAGAAGACCGCCAACCGCGGTCTCCCCTCTTGACGCCGTGGTATTTCTCTTGACAGATTAAGCGGGATTTCGTGAACTATACATATATCGGAAGATTGGACCGTTGTCCATGTTATCGGAAGCCGACATCATATGGCGGTATTCTGAGCATTAACATTGGCGCCGTTTGTGGGAATCTCTGAACAAAGAGTCATTTCCCATTCAACCTACCATGGCTAGCAGAAGCGGCGAGGGTGGTGGAGACCAAGTAGATCAAGCCACCAACCCTCAGCCCAACCCTACCAATCCATCAACCGTCAACCGTGAATTGTTCACCACACCAATTAACGTGGACAACCAAAATCTCAACACCCCCGAGATACACCCAACACAATCTGTTGTGGAAAATCAGATAGGCACAAGCCGTCAAGCGCAAAGTCGGGATCTTGCTGCTATATTAGAAATAGCCTTGGCAGACTTGCACAACGCAAACAGAGATCGAGAAAAGGAACGAAAGGAGAAGGCGGAAGCTCAAAATCAAGTAGCAACGTTATTGTCAAAATTTGACGAGCTGAAGAAAGCGCTAGGAACAAATGCACGACCAAGCCAAAGTGAACACTCCCAAAGCACAAGGCTCAGTCCAAGCATAGGGACAAGAGCAGCCCCGATACCGGTAGTCCCAATGGGTGTTGCCCTAAACCCAGCTGAACTAGCGGGATTAGGACCGACACCGCCACTACAGGTAGCACAAGAGCAAGTGGCGGATTCACAGCCGCAGTATGATAATTCATTCAGCGCCGGTCAACAAAGAGGAACTGGAAACATGCTTGCATCACGACAACAGATTGTGGCACCAACCCAACACATGCCTAGACCGACTGTGGACGCCACCGCCTTGATACTAGAAAAAATGCGGGAGCTAGAGGAAAGGTTACTCAGAGCTGAGGCTGACACCCCACCACTAGCGCAGAATCCACTCTTTGCGGCACGACCTGGTCCATTTACCGCCAGAATTTTGCAAACCGTCAGACCCACATATGCCAAAACACCCAAGATAGCCCAATTTGGCGGATCAACAAATCCATTCGTGCACATGGATACTTTCAAGAAGGTGACAAGTAACAAGGGATATGAGGACGCAACGCTTTGTCACCTATCAGCGAAACGTTGGATGGCGAGGCAATGAGTTGGTTTTTCGAATGCCCTCCAGGTTCCATGGCCTCATTCTCAGTTCTGTCAAATGCATTTCTGTCAAGATTCATCCTCATGACGGACGACTACCACAACTCCAGCCAACTATTCAGCATCAGCCAGGGTATTGACGAGTCGTTAAAATCATTTGTAACAAGGTGGAGGACGACCACATCAAGATGCCGGGATCTTGACAAAACAATGGCGCTGGCGGCCTTCAAGCAAGTACTCCACAAGGAAAGTTTTCTATACCACCTCAATTGTAATTGTCCAAATGCCACATATGACTACGTCATCAATGAGGCAGTCCTGCATGCCCAAGTCGAGTACAACACTTATGGGGCCACACCACCACCACCGAAAACTCCACTTAAAAACCACCAACCCTCCACATTCCAACAAGGAAACACCACCACCACGCCAAACATAACCACACCACCCAATGACAAAAAAAGGGAATGGCAGCAGGGTAATTATCAAAACAAGCGACAAAAGGATCAACATTATCATAACAAGGGCAACATATCTTTTCACAAAGATCGCAGCGACAATCGCGACAACCACCACAATAAGCCCACCACAAGTGCTCAAAAATTTGAGGACTTTACAGTCTTGATGGCGTTGTATGAAGAAATATATGATCAGTGCAAGGATCAAATACCGCCACCACCCCCAAGAAAATACCCCAGAGTAGGAAAACCTAGAAACACTGGCAAATGGTGCAAACACCATGAAGACAGCGGTCACAACACCATGAAGACAGCGGTCACAACACCAACGACTGCAACACCCTCAAGACTACAATTGAGTCATTATACCGTGACGGGAAGTTGGAGCAGTACAAGATCTGACAACCGCCTCCGGTTGTCACCAACATTGAACCAATGCGGCGAATCAACACCATTGATGGCGGTGCTTTCATAGGCAACCTATCACACAGAGCAAGAAAGCGTTATGAGCGCGCTAACCACCCAAAAGAGGTATTCAATATCCGCTATGACCGGTCAGCCAAAATGGCGAAAACAGGTTGGGAGCCTATCACTTTCTCCGAGGAGGAGGAGCGAGGTATTCACTCACCTCATGATGACCCATTCTTGATAGATGTTGTCCTCGACAAATCGTCTGTAGGAAGGGTACTAGTGGATAGCGGGTCAGCTGTCAACATCATATTCAATGGCTGTTACAAGCAACTGCAGCGCAACAACAAACTTTTGCAAGACCACGAGCCGCTACTCAGTTTCTCCAGCGACGTGACCCAACCTCTGGGGTCAGATTATATGCGCTTATCGGTTGGGACATCCCTTGCACGGCGGAAATACATACTTAATTCATAGTGGTAGACTGCTTCAGCTCATACAACGCCATTATCTGTCGCCCAGCTCTCAACAAGCTGAAATGCATCATCGCCGGGTACATGTTACTCATGAAGTTCCCGACACCCAACGACACTGGGTCTGTCAGGGGAAGTCAGTCAATTGCACGAGAGTGTTACTCAACGACAGTGTCAAGGTCAAGAGGTAGCCACGAAAATTTAATGGTAGCTAATACACCACAGTTGACGGACAAAATCGATGACCCTAGAGATGACGAAGAAAAATACTAAAAAAAAGAGCCTGTAAACCTAGAGATGTAGCTCCGTGTCGTATTCATCTCCGACGAGCACCTAGAGAGAACTGTTCGTATCGGAGCCCAACTCTCCCCCGAGATAGCGGCTGAACTCACCCAGTTTCTCAAGGAGAACGTCACAGTCTTTGCATGGTCGTACGCCGACATGCCAACAATCTCTCCCGACATAATTCTACACAAACTCAGCATTAAGCCATCTTTTTATCCCATCAAGCAGAAGCGACGGGTACTTAATGAAGAGAGATATCGAGCCATCAGGGAAGAGGTAACCAAGTTGCGTGACATAGACTTCATTCGTCAGGTTCATTACCCACAATGGATCTCCAACGTGGTGATGGTAAAGAAACCTAATGGAAAGTGGCGGTGTGTGTCCACTTCAAAGGTTTGAACAAGGCATGCCCCAAGAATAGTTTCCCGCTACCGCGCATTGACCAATTGGTTGACGCAACGACATGACATGAGTTACTTAGTATGATGGATGTCTTTTCTGGCTACAACCAGATAAAGATGCACCCCGGCGACCAGGAGAACACAACATTCACCACTGACAAAGGTTTATATTGCTATAATGTCATGCCCTTTGGCCTCAAAAATGCCGGAGCCACATACCAACTGTTGATGAACACAATGTTTGAGGAACACTTGGGTAAGATCATTGAGGTATATGTCGACGACATGCTTGTCAAAAGCGTAAAGGCCAGTGGTCATGTGGCCAACCTCCGCATCATCTTTGCCATTTTGTTAGCATATGGGATGTGCCTGAATCCAGAAAAATGTTTCTTTAGCGTAACCGCCAGCAAGTTCCTCGGATATATAGTCAGTGAGGGGGGAATAGAGGCTAACCCCGACAAAGTATAGGCAGTCATAAACATGAAATCTCCAAAGGAAAAAGTTGAGGTACAGAGTCTGCAAGGAAAGTTAACGGCTCTTTCCCGGTTCATCTCCAGGCTAACTGATAAATGCCTACCCTTCTTCAAGGCAATGAGGCGGTCCCATTGCAAAGTGGTAGATTGGACGCCTGATTGTGAGGCGGCATTTCAAAATCTCAAGGAGTATTTGGCCTCTGTTCCGCCACTCTCAACTCCAGTACCAGGCGAAACACTATACATCTACCTAGCAGTGTCCAAGACTGCCATTAGCTGTGCAATTGTCCGCAGGGAGGCAACAGAAGAATTGTCGGTATTCTATGCCGGTAGAGGCATGAATGGAGCGGAAACAAGATACCCGCTACTTGAGCAACTGGCGTTAACACTCATAATGGCCGCCAGGAGGTTGCGTCAATATTTCCAAGCACATACAATCCATGTTCTCACAAATCAACTGCTAAAGCAAGTTCTCCAAAGTCCGGAACACTCAGGACGCCTTAGAAAATGGGCAATAGAACTCAGCGAGTTCAACATCGATTACAGGCCAAGAACCGCCATCAGGGGGCAGGCTGTTGCTGACTTCATAGTAGAATTAACGGAACCACAGTCTGAACATACCACCGATGTAATGTCGGAGGACGACATTCAACAACCTGAAGCCGCACAGGCGAAGACACAATCATAAAGGGATCTCTATGTAGACGGTTCCGTGTGCTCCAAGGCTTGTGGTGCCGGTATAATCCTCATAGGGCCAAGAGGACTTAACGCAGAGTACGCCCTAAAGTTCAACTTCAAGGCCTCGAACAATATGGCGGAATACGAAGCACTTATCGCAGGGTTATTATTAGCCATCGATTATGGAGCAGAAAGTGTCAACATCTTCAGTGATTCACAGCTCGTTGTCAATCAAGTCAACGACATTTTTCAAGTCAAGGACAAACAACTGGCGGCATACCTAGGATACGTCAAGACACTTCTCAGCAAGTTCAGTTACTTCAACATCATGCAAATACCCAGTGAAAAGAATGCTAAAGCCGACTCCCTGGCACGCCTGGCAATAGCTCAACCACATCAAAGTCCCGCCAACACTAGGGTGGAGACCCTTGAAAATCCTAGCATCACAAAAACTCTGGCGGAAATCTACACCATCGAGGTAAGCCCAAATTGGATGGATGAGATACTCAATTACAAACGTGACGGCACATTGCCATCCAACAAAGTCGAAGCAAGACGATTGGTACAAAGGGCAACACAATACAACATTCAAAGCTGCAAACTCTACCACCAAGGGTTCACACATCCCAACTTAAAGTGTTTAACGCTAGAGGAGGAAAAACAAGTCCTAGTAAAAATAAACTCGAGAGAGTGCCCCAATCACTCAGGAGCTAGATCATTAGCCAACCGCACCATGCGCCAAGGATATTTTTGGCTGACATTGGGAGATGACGCCAAAGAAACATCAAGATAATGTCACAAATGTCAGCAATACGCAAACCTGCCGCATGCACCAGCAGAACCGTTATCCATCATCATTGCACCCTGGATTCACTCCATGTGGGGGCTGGACATTGTCGGAAAACTCCCAACTGCCAAAGGTCAGTTCAAAAACATAATCGTAGCCATCGATTACGACAACAAGTAGATCGAGGCTGAACCTTTAACGACCATCACAACCGCTAAAGTCCAGCATTTCTTATGGAAAAATATCTACTGTCGTTATGGAGTGTCCGATACAATTATTACCGATAATGGAAAGCAATTCAACAATGAAGAACTCATCAGCTTCACCGCCAAACTAGGCACCAAGATGCGTTTCTCTTTAGTAGCACACCCCCAGACCAATGGCCAGGTGGAATCCGCCAACAAAATCATCAAGAAACTGCTAAAAAGGAAATTGAAAGACAAAAAAGGCTTATGGGCTGAGAAGCTCCCGGAAGTTCTTTGGGCCATCCAGACAACGCCAACATCCGCCAATGGCGAAACTCCATTCTACATGATGTTTGGCACAGAAGCAGTCCTCCCCATTGAGGTAACCCAACCAACAACTAGGATTGACTGACATGATGCCACAACAAACGTTGCCGGCGCCAACCTCGACAAAGATCTATTGGAGGAAAAACGAGACAAAGCCTACCTGCACAACTTACAAAACAAACGGCGGGTGTCGCGTTTTTACACCAATCGTGTGAAGGCAAGAAACCACAACTTGGCGACTGGGTCATGAAAGAAGTCATACCACTGCCAAAAGCACTTCGCCCAACTTGGGAGGGACCTTATCAAATCATAAAATTGGTGAGCCCTCGGCACATTTTACTTAAAAAGCAAGGAAGGTGTCACGTCCACTCACTTGTGGAACACTCAACACCTCCGCTACTACTATAAGTAGTGTCGCAACATGCCCACGAGCATCTTCACTTAGCTAATTTTTGCAAAATTTAGCTAAGAAAAGCTACCCTACGGGTACATATTTTTGTAAGAAGCTGGGTCCGCCCAGTTGTCAATGAAACGAGGAATTATTCAAATCATTGTCCCACACATGCACCAAAAATATATATATATATATCAAGTCTGGCCAGGCCAACACCTTTGCTCCTCAGGACAAGGGCGATATACATACATTTAACGGGCCAATCTTAATCCCTTTCATGTTTCATTGACGTTCAAAAATATTTCCGCCACAACCCCAAGGGATTTAGCGGACAAACATCTATCACAACAAAAGTACTATTCTGCTTACAAAAATGTGGCAAAAACACCACAATACTAGGAAAAGCAATTACATTAAAAATTCCATATCAACATATCCTAATCTTGACCCTTAGACCCTGAAACACGATCACCACGGCGACGTTTCTCCTCGGGCGGACGAGAGCCCATTTTTCTCTTCTCAGCTTTACTTGTCGGTGTCGGAGTCTCAGGATTACCATCAGACCGCTTGCCATCTTCTCCAGAAGAACCACTCTCTTCGCTACCATCAGAAGAGCCATTTTTTGAGGAACCGCCATCTTCAGATCCCGCAACATCCTCAACGGCGACATCCTCGCCAGGCGTCGACTTTGGAGGGGCTCGATCAGCTAGTATCTTGTCAAAGTTCAAGTAGCCGCTATCTTTGAGCTCTTTAAAGTTGGCGATAGCACCTTGTTTACCAGCATCCGTCAGAAGTGCCTTTAACTCTGTTGATTTCTTAAAAGCATCAACCGCCTCCAGGCGCACCATCTCCCTCTTGTCCTCCTCCAGCTTGGCCATCTCTTCCTACCTAGCCGACTGGAAGTCCGCCAACTCTTTCTCTTTGGCGGTAAGCGCCTCTTGCAACTGAGCGATAATATCTTCTCTCTCAATTTTCTCCTTCTTCAGAACCGCAAGCTCGGTATTAAGGTTGGCAATAGTGGCAGTATCGGCGATGGTCTTATCCACAGCACGCTTGAACTTCTCTTTGACGTCTAGAAGAGCACAGTCAAGCTTGGCAATGTCCCCAGCGGTGGACTTATTCTTCTCCCTCTCGGCCGCCAAGTCACGCTGTGCCTGTAGAAGTTCTTCTTTTAGTTTGCGTTCCTCCGCCGAACCCTGGTGAAGGTAGAGCTCATGGGCACCCTTCAAAATCAGATCCAGGGATTTCTCCAGCTTTGACGACGCCGCTGGCCGAGGAACTCTCGCCTCACAACCGAAACCGAGGTGCTCATAGACCTTGTGCAGAAAGGCCTGTTGATTTGCGGGTGCACTTTGCACTAATCCTACGACAGGGTTATCGGAGACAAATTTTCCTCCGACATCTCTATGGCCAGCCGCAACATGTTTTTCCACCACATGCTTCTCTCCAACCTTCATCTTCTTCGAGGGATCTGAAGGAACGGTAAATGCGACAATTTTCCTCTTCTGCGGTACGCCGGATCCCCTACTGGTTGACCGCCAACATCCCCACTAGTACCGCCAACAACCTTTGAACTGACATGTTTTGACTCTCCAATGTCGGCCCCAGCTTTTGTTCTTCTCTCCCTCTCACCTTCGCCCACGGTCATATCTGTCTCCCCGACAACAGTTGTCGCCTTCTCCTGTGACTTGTCAGCAGGTACCTCCAGAGCAAATCCTGTATCTTCCTCGTTCTCTTGTTCACTCTCCTCCGCCACATTCTTTCCTTTGCTCCCTGTCTTCTTCTTCTTTCGATTGGCGCGATTCGAGTGTAGCGGAGACGCCAAAACCTTCGCCTCTCCCGCCGTCGTTATCTCCCTCGTTTGCGGATCAACAGTCTGTTTTTGCACCTTGGCCACCTCGTCAATCATAAAATTGACGTAGTCCTTAATCTCGCCAATGTCAGCCATCGTTTTTTTAAGAAGTTTGGTGGTTCTTTTGTTCGTACGAATCGTAACTACAAAAGAAAGCACGTATACCATCACTTTTGGGAAAAATAATAGCATATCACAATTCTAATGATTTCACTTACCAAGCTCCCTAGTCAAGCGCAAGCGAATAAGTAGCGACCAATGTGAGAGGACGCGAAGATCTAGGCAGCTTTTGTGCTCCTAACAATAGTGCACCCGACACACCCGCTGTCATTCAATGTCCGTCAATTTCAATCTCCAACCCTCTACAGGCAGAGACAAGATATCACATAACGAAACAGACGCAATAACAAAACATGGCGACATAAACAACAAGCAGGGCAGCAAATATCACACTCAATACAAAAACAAAGCCTCAAACACATGGACAACAACCTTTTATGGCTTGGAACTTCAAGGGAACCCGAAACTGTGGAACCTTTGCCCCATCTGGCCTCGTGTCATACTCCCAACCATCGGTAGCAACACACACAGCGGCTGCCATGTTGTGGACGAATCGGGCGCATGTTCAAGAAGTTTCGGAGCTCCAGGTCGATGAGTTAGTTTAACAGTCCCGCTACATTTTTTCCTCTCGTTATATATCAAAACGTAGAAGAATAATACTTCAGCCACTGTCGGAAATTCACACCCTAACAAATCCCACAAGGCAGTCAAAGCCAATAACATCTTCCACATGTTTATGGACACTTGACCTACCGCAACATTCAATTCGTGCAGCAGATATTGCAGGCTCGGAAGTAGCGGCAGCTTCACTCCGTGATTCAATATAGCCTCATGAATAGGGGCATAACCCTCCAACAAGTCAGTAGCCTTCTCGCCCTTCTCTAACGGCCATAACTTCACGATTTGGGGTAGGCGAAACCTATCTTTCATCTGCTGTATTTTTCTCCATGACATAATAGAGGAAGGTTCATCTACTCCGACACCATCGCTCATAACCCACAAAAAATTGTTAGGTCCGGAACTCTGACCCTCATCCCCAACCTTAATCCCTTCGTCACTTTTTCCAGAGGCACCAACACTTTCTTCTCTACTATCGGACACTTCCTCCTCCCTGGTGCAACGAACAACTTCGTGTTCCTCACTCTGACGTGCTGCCATAGATGACGGATAAATAGTCTGGAGAGGGATAAAATCTAGCGGTTCTTCAGGGCTACCTCCTGCAGAAGTAGGACGATGCAACGAATCAATAAAACCCCTCTCCGACGAATTAAGCGACGACACGTCTGATTCTTCACTACTTGAGATATCGACAAACACCGACATGCCACACAAACACTCTAAACCTAGAAGTTAGCAATCAAGTCAGAACTAAACCTACCCCATACTATCAACTACAAGAACTCATTCAAGAACAGTCACTCCAAAACCCCATAAAGTACCCGAAAGGTCCCAAAAAAGCCAGAAACCCTCAGACATAGAATAACACAAAAACCCAAACAAACAGAGTAAATGCATTCACACAAACCAGACCAAAACAAGAAAGAAAAAAAAAAAAAAAACCCAGAAACAGAGCATACCTCAAATTCGAAGAAACAAACGCCGACGAGTGATGAAGCAGACCAACGGTAAAATGACCTCGACCACCTCTTCTCCCCTTCAAATTCTTTTCTTTTTTCTACTCTCCACTCGATCAACGCGGTTTGCAGATTTTTGTTTTCTCTGATTCTTTCTCACTTAGAAAAGAATACAAAGGAACAGAATAGGGCAAAGTGAGTAAAACTCGATTTCGTTCCCCCCTTAAATACAAACTTTGACGATAAATCTTAGCCGTCTTCGAAAGGTAATCGCCTGCCATGATCATGCCACGTACCCCCACTAACCAAGACGACGCCTCGGTAAAAACGACGTGATCATAAATGCAACATTTATGGTGAAGAGACAACGGCTGCGCAACGACGTTTTCACGCACGCCAACGACGTTTTCACGCACGCCATTCCTATCAACAGCCCCTACGTGTCACCTACAGTGTTAGAGGATCACGCAGAATCTGGCCAAATAACCCCAAAATTCAAAAATCACCGCCATAGACACCTCTCTTCAGCTAAATAGCCTCATCTCCCGCCATTTGGCCTTCTCCTCCGCTACTTAACCTTATTCTCCGTTAAATATCCTCATTCCCCGCTATGAATCATCAAATAACGAGTCAACAATCCGCCGCAACACAAGTGTTACTGCCAACAATGTCATTTCACCGCTAACATTTACCTTGCTCCAACAAACTTGCAAGGCAAGCATACCATCACTCATCAACCGACAACTACTGGACAACATGTCTCAGACATCGTGACTTCCGATAATAGTCGACGGTCACTCACCCGACACAATTTACACTTAGTGGAACATTCCCAACCAGGGATATCCCATTTATCATCAGTACACCAACCTTAACAAGGCAGTGCAGTCAAGTTCTTCTCCTCCGGGAAAGAGTAAGGGAACAGTTAAACACAGCCTACAACAGCCACTTATCCGGCAGTTAACTTCCCAACGCTAAGGCTCTGAAAGAGTGGGATAGCTACCCACCGCCTCATGCTGTCACACAGCTCCCCTCAACAAACAATCATTCGACCAAACGGAGGTCTTTCTTAGCCGGGGAGTGGGGGACTCCCTGGAGGGCCTAGCAGGGGCCCACCCAAAAGGGCAAAAAGCGCTCGCTCAGACAAAATCCATGGTTGACGACGCACTCGCACTGATTATGCCCGACATATATTTAAAGGTTCCCCCGTAGTTGTGGTAACTCCCCAACCAAGAAATCCCTCCTTGACTGGGGACTTGTATATACATAGCAATTACCGGCCATAATCTGCACTCATACTTAACCATGTCACCTTGGCGGAGTAACTTCAATCGAGTAATCTCCGGAAACACAGCAAGACAACTTTCACCGGCAAGCCAGCTCCATGCCGAAATATGCCTTGACGCACCGACACGCGCCACCCAAAGTTGTCTCAGCAGAAAGAACCAAAACTCAACAAACTGTAGGATATCAGTCCCACATCGAAAACAAAAGTGAGGTAACTCACTATTTCACCTATAAAAGGTCTACTTCACTCTCTTCATTGATTACACGTTCAATAGCTATTTACCGCTATATTTGTCAATACAAGTACATCATTTAACTTTAGCATCAGAGGGGAGAAGACCGCCAACCGCGGTCTCCCCTCTTAACGCCGTGGTATTTCTCTTGATAGATTAAGAGGGATTTCATGAACTATACATATATCGGAAGATTGGACCGTTGTCCACGTTATCGGAAGCCGACATCATATGGAGGTATTCTGAGCATTAACACAGAGGTTTGTAAAGTTCCTATCTCTATGAGAAAATTTTATAAAGAGGAGATTATTTGTCATGTGATTGAAATGGACAACACTTGTGTGCTTTTTGGAAGACCATGGCATGAAAGCGTCAATAGTGGTTATTACAAAGACAACACATATTTATTTAGGTGGGAGTCGCACAAAATTAAAATCAAGCCTGGAAGGAAGAATATCAAGAATGACCATCCTGAGGTGTGTGAAAAGAAACATGAAGAAGACACTTTGAAGATTGAAGAGAAACTCATTAAAGATAAGGAAGCTGATTCATTCATCACATCGATATCCATGTCATGCATGCCTAATTGTGTTTAAGATCAACCCAAGGAGAAGTCAATGTCCATTCCTTTTCAAGTGGAGGAGTTCAAGTTTCAAGATGCTTATTCAAAGCTTGTCTACGGTATTGGATTCATGGTGATACCTTTGAAATTCGAGAATATTGAAGTTGATGGGTTATCATGTTTTATTCCTACTAATGATCGAGTTTCATTCAAGAGGAACTAGAGGTCGAGTTATTTTCAAGTGGAGGAGACTGATGTAGAACGAGATTTAGCCAATTTCAACAAATAATTTCGAAAAAAAAAGAAGCGTATTCACATTAAAAATAATGATTTGAATATTGGAAACTGGTATTCAAATAGGCTTCTTTATGATGGAATTAATCATAAATTACTCTTTTGAATATATCAGGGTTCTCGAGCAAAATCTTGGTTGAGATTCCAAATACATATTTGCGTAATATTCTTTAGTATCTACTATTCTATTTCCGATTTTTATTTAATCAGGTTTAATTAGGTTTCCTAATTTTAGTCTATAATGAATTGTTCTTTTTGTTTTCTAGTTGTATTAAGTTTATGCTATGTGCCCTATACAAGACACCTCTTAGATTGTAATTTTCATTCAAGTTATCAATAAAAAAAATAAAAATAAAAAAACCAAATATTAGAGAAGTTTCTCTATGTTTCTTACGGCTGTGTCCGTAATTGCTAGTGGATTTTAGTTCATCTCATATGTCTTTCGACGCTTGACAGAGTCTCTTACTATCGTGTTCATGCTTCCCGCATCAATTTAGGTCAACTGCGTGTGGGTAAAACATATATAAACACATGCAGATGATGCACTTAAAACAGAGTAGGTGACAGCAGCTGGGTTATCCATATATGAAAGAGGCCTCGATATATAGCTAAATTAACCAGCTCCAACTGTATATAATTAATTTCAGCAATCACCTTTCACCACTAGGCCAAATAAAACCATTTTCGTCTACCATTTTTTATCTATATTTACAAGTTGACCATGCTTTGCTTAGTAGGTAAGTTTAGGAGTACGTGAAAAAGATCCAAAATTATGTCACGGTAGTGTAAACTCTGAAATAGCTTAAGACAGAAGAAGAAGATGGAGACGAAGAGTAGGTTTCAGTGGCTTACTGAGTTTATATTCCTTTCATACAACGTTCGGCTCGGCACGGGCTAAGACGTCCCGATCTACAGGGGACACACCATGCCCTACAACAGCGCGTGAGCAGCACGACGTACACGGCGCGTTAGACGTCGGCGTTCTGACTTAGACTCCCTAGGTGACATCGAAGGCGACCCATATAATCCCGCCTTTGACTAAAAAGAAAGAAATAGAGGGTTTACACTTTCCGATATCTACCGGCCGATATGTCGTGTGTGGGGATCCGGAATATCCGTCTCTCAAACGCGCGAAGAATTGCAGAGGTCAACAGTCAAAGGTTTGAATAGGGTTTCGGTTGTTCAACGACACAAACACAGGGTTTTGTTGGTTTCCTCGATAATCTTCCTCAGTGATTGTTTGCTTAGCTTTCTCCACACACAGGAAAGTTCAAAACCTACTTGATTGCGAAGCCATGTGGGGTAGAGGTGGCTCTTTCAATCCCTGAATGACTTGTATGGTAAAGGACTCCAATGTCTTTCATGCAGTTTACATATACACAAGTCCCTTATATGTGTGTATACATGTCATGGTCTCAAATTTATTGCCATTGTTGTGTTTTTTAAGTTTTGTGGCTTTATGTGAAAGTCAATGGGCAAAGTTATGGAGAAAATGAATGAAAGAGCTAAAAGCTAGGTTGGGGAAACATAGGGATGACGTACAACGGTATGTGTGACTTGAAACTTGATGGCTAATTAATGTGTTAAGGTAGGCAATTAGTTGTTAACATGTCAACATGGATGGTACCAGTGGTGGATCCAGGATGTAAACTTGGGGTGGGCTAATCTAAGGCTTGCTACCAAGATTTTTTTTTCACCCATCAATAATGCTTGTAAAAATTTTGAGACTAAATTGTAAAGAAATGTTAATAGAAATTGTTGTAAGAAAATCGGGAAAGAGAGAATTCAAAGGAACAAAAGAAGAAAATGGGGGAGGAAAATGATAAAACAACCAAGAAAACAAGCATTAATTGCTGTCAACAAGATTCGAACTAAGGTCACTAGGAAAATAACCAACCACTTTGCCAACTGAACCAAACATGAATATGAGATATGTTAGCACTTATAATCGATCAAATATTGAAAGAATTATGGGTCAACCTCCTACATAGTTACGCCCCTGGATGGTACGTACATAGGTCATGTTAAAATTAATCAAGTACGAATAACCCTAATGATCGATGAAATTAAAACTGACCTAACCTCCAAGAGTTAATGTAAACATGCTATCAAATTGTATACAATCGGCTGAAGAAAACTTGATCGAGTCCTAACCTGAGCTCTCAATAGATTACTCATCATGAAACTCACATGTGATTAACTTGATTATTAAATTTCAAATTTACCACAACATTCATATTAAGAATTTGAATGTCATCAATGTACAAAAAAAATGTAGAGTACTATCGCATTTGAATAAAACTTACTTATAATTGAAATGAGGGTTCGAGTTCCTCCTTCTATTCATATATTAATTTAACGGTAACAAGTGGAGTGCATATAAGCCACTAAATGGTTTGCATTGAATTTGATCAGATCATTACTAAATCAGATCAATTTATATTCGTGTGTTCTATATTAGTAGACCAAGTTATGATAGGCTCATCATATTGAAAAACTAATTTCATCTCATATTAATAACACTGGATTCTAATTGGATTGATGTAAAAATCCGAGCAATTCACA
>LYNE01002816.1:13323-28241 GCA_001662545.1 Rosa x damascena
AGTACTCGCAAGTACACGAATCAATTGTAGAATAGAGGTGCAAGTGTTTGCTCAAAAAATCGTCCGGCCGCGTGTCACTGGGCCGAGGTCTTCTTTGGCTTACACGTGTCCTTCTGGAGTGGTGACGTGTGCGCGGGCGTTCCAACTCGCGGCCGGTAGGCCAAGCGAGGTTTTGTTATAGATTGTAGATCTTGCGCCGATCTGACTTCTGATAAGTTGATTGTGGGCCGAGGAAGGATCGATCTCTACCGCGGGGTTCTCTCTGCCTTGAATGGAAGGACTTTAGCACGGATCGGCCTTAACTAGCCGCAATCTTCGTGCTGTGTAACTCGATGATTGAGGTGAAAGTGAAGTGATGATGATTCTTTTTGTGATTTTGAATAAAGTAAATGACGTAAAGTAAATAACAACAAATAAATAGCATAAACGAAAGTGCAGGTAAAGAAAGTGCAGGAATGTAAAGGTGCAGCAAATAAAGTGCAGGAAGATAAACTGCTTGAATGTAAAGAGCAACAAAGTAAAGTGCAGGAAAGATAAATACCAGTAAAGAAAGCGATAAGATAAACACGTAAAGATTGACAAGTGTTGCTGAAATGTTGAAATGCATTGAGATAAAATTTGTATAATCGCGTAGAGCGTTTGGTCGAAGACCTCTAACAATGAATCCTATGGTCCTTTTTATAGTGAAGCTAAACTATTGAATGAAGGAAAAGAAACAATTTCAGCCTTTACAGTTAAGACCGCATTGATTACAAATAGAACAGTATTCATGTTTGTGATATCATTATCAATGATTAATTCTATCATGAACAATCAATCAGGTCTTGTAACTGATGATTGGCAATAACACCTCCTAATACTCATTCAAGTTAATTGCCCCAAACTTCGGTAACGTTTTTTCCTGACAATCGATCTCTTTGATGAATTAGCCGCGGTCATTCATTATGACTTGTGGATCTGCTGTCATTCATTAAACTTTGTGATTTACTTGATTTCTTCCGATTTAATAATGGCTTTCTGCACACGTTATTTTTAGTCATCAATTTGACCATAAACATTTAATATGCCGCGGCTGCGGATATTCATTACGCTTTGTGGGTCGGGCCCACCTATCTGCCACGTGACAATAAACATTTAATAATTAGCCGCGGATATTCATTACGCTTTGTGGGTTGGGCCCACCTATCTGCCACGTGAGCCTTGCCAAATATAGGTTCAAACAGAGCCCCCCTAGTCCCTTGAGCTTCGGCATAGATGCCGAGTGGTTAAGGGACTAAAAGATTGTTTCAAGAAAAATCTCTTGGCAAGGTTCACGCATTATAGGCGTTGGTGACATTCGTCACGCAGCAGTCACTCACCGCGGCTCTTCGTTATGCCGCGGCTATTCAACCGTTCAAGTGTGGCCCTATGTTGAATCTGGAGCTTACCTATTCATCTGCCATGTAGCTCACGTCGATCAACCAATATATTTATCATTGATTAAAAACACGGCAATTAAATCATAGATTTGGCTGCCAATTCTTTAATAACATCATAGCTCCCTTTTTAATTATCATGGTCATGGCTGCCAAAAGGAATTAAGGGTGCCCAGAAGATCAAGAATCATGGCTACCAATTATACAATAGAATCGTGGCTTTCCAATTAAATATGCATGGCACATTGGCTGCCAATTAATTGCAAAGATCATGATTTTAATGAATCAAAGAATCATGTTATAATATGAAAAACATGGCTGCCATGTAATGAACGGAATCATGGCTGCCAAATTGATCATAAAATCGCTGCCATGTATTTGGATATGCATCATCAATACCCCAATCGATATCTTCATAAAAACTGGACACTCCAATCGATATCTTCAAAAAATCAAGGCAATATGTAATTAATTACATATTGAATGACTTTCAATATGCCGCACTCCCTTTCCTTTTTGGATACTGCTTTCCTTATTCCAATTATCTTCATGATGCTTTGCAGTCGATGAACGTTTACAATCCATATTTGACGAAGAGACAACATCGAATATGTTTTAAATAAACCATATTCAGTTCCTTTTTTAAGACAACTTTCTTTCTCTCCCAATATCTTTAGATCTCCTGCGGCTATTGAAAATCTTGTCAAGCCTTATTTGATGGGGATTCAATCAATGATGACCCTTATAAATACACAGCCGTAGACACCGTTTATGCTCAAAAAACAGACATCCATCCTAAGACTTGCAAATCGTCTGCACACAATGGGAAGCCTTTTTGAAGAAGAAGCCATGGAATTCTCAGAAAAATACGACAAAGCTTTGTCTTCTGTATTTGGAAAAATGCGAAGTGGAGAGATTCACAAATTAGCGGGGCAAATTCCACCAAGCCTTTACTTAGGCCCTCACTTTCCTGATGGTACTCCTCCAATCATCACAAGAGTCCTTTACAAATATCAATCAGATCACTTTAGCCACTTTGTCGAACATGATTGGTCTTCCTGGGCTTGTTCCCGGCCTGAAGGTTGGCCGACCCTCACGGAAGAATGGAAAGCATGGGTGCCAAGAATGGAGTTGTTCTATGCTAACGCTTGGCGGAAACTTGGCATTTATGATGCTATTAAGCTCACAGAGCAAGACATAGTCATTGAGAAGCCCATACTAGCAGCGGCTTTATGTTTTTGGTCATTAGCCACGAACACCATGAACTTGCCACTGGGTCCTATGAGTCCTACAATTATGGATATATGCACTATTTTTGGTCTGCGGCCTGTTGGAGTTGAAATCAGCGCGAATCACAATTTGTCAACTGCTTTTAGAGATAGCTTGCAAGCTCCAAAATTCAAGGATAAAGATGCACAAGCTCAAGCTACGAATAAGTCCAAAAGGTCACGCAACTATAGCACCTTGTACAAGCACTATGCTTTGCTAGGCAGAGAACCAGTCAAGGAGAACGAGCATGCAGCGTTTCTATATTATTGGCTATGCAAGTATGTGTTCTGCTGCAAAGCTTGACAATGTCCTCTTGATTTTGCAATACTAGCCGAGGCATTAGCTTCGGCCATCCAGTTAGCTCTTGGCCCATTTGTCCTTGCATACTTGTACAGGTGTCTGCATAAAATTGTGACTAATGACATGGATCCCAACACTGGTGGACCACTCTGGATGTTCCAACTCTGGTTGCGAGCCTATTTTCCTCAAATGTCAACAGCCGCACCCGAATTTGACTATAAGATGTCGTATGGGCGACATCTTATGGCTACAGCATCATCTCATATGTCAGTGGAGAAGTGTTTTACCATGTTCTACACCCTCAAACACTTTAAAAACTTTCATGTTTGCTACACCAAATGGAAAGTAGCCTTTTTTGCAGACAATGAAGAATCAGATCAATACTTGTCCGATGATGAATGGAAAGGAACCTGGGGTAGTTTCTTAATCTCAAGAGATTTGCACTACGGCCTAACACTTAGCCGTTATTCTAAGCCCGGGGTAGAAGTCTATCTTCCCAATTATTTTGCTTGTCAGTTTGGATTCCTTCAGAGTTGTCCTGTTCTTTTAAACAACTCATTGAATCATCTATGTTCATGGCGTCAAAAGCTCAGGACGCAGGATATGTGTGACTCAGTCTCACGACGTTACCAAGAACGTCTCAGCCGTTTCAAGATGGAGCCTTACCAAACGAGTTGTACGGCTACACCCCCTTTCGTTAATTGGTGGTCAGATTACTCAAAGAAATTCGTTGACCCAAATTTAAAGGAACTGTTCACACAGCGGATTGTCCAAGGAGTTGGTGATATCTTGAAGAGCCAAGATGGAAGGAAAAGAAAGCGGACTACGACTGATGGTCGCAAAGAAACTCCAGCCTTAACACAACAGAGTTCATCTTTTTCTGAAGAATATTCTCTTGCGGGCTCGGATAACAATAGCAGCCATACTATTGAATTAACTATTGATGATGAGCAGGCTGAAACTTTTGCTAATGGTGAGGACCACACTTTAATTGATGAATCAGTTCATTCTTTCCCTGACGATCGTGAGGTACACATTTATTTGTTGGTAGAGAAAATATTCTTTCTTTTATCATTTCATCGCGGCCCTTATTTAGCCGCGGTATCTACTTGTTGTCCTGCTTGCTGACTCTTCAATTATGTAGGCATACATGGAGGTGCAACATACGAGTGAGGCATTAAGTGTTCAGAGAGAAACGACAGCCATTCAACAAAATACTTTTAATCAAGTAAGTCGCATGCAATAATTTTTGTTTTTTTTTTTTTAATATCGCTGTCCATCATGGTTGAGCTCGTCATGCTAACACACCTTTCTCTTTTGCACCTTTGCTGTCTTCAGGCAACTTCTTCTACACCTTTGTTGTCTGCAGAGGCCTTAGCCTTCTTGGACGAGCTTGCTATGCCAACAAAGATGACACCAAAACAGATTGGCAATGATCGGGAGAAGACAGTGGCCGAGTTTGTAACTGCATATTGCCACAAACCCCTTTTGACCGTGGTTGACATCAATCTTTATGACCGCTTCAAACAAGAAATAAAATTCTTGATTTCGGTCAATCATTTTAGTCCCGACCGCATGCAACAAATTGAAGATCATCTCAAAGTTACAGATGTCAGTGTAGTTGCCTATACACATGCTTTGGAAAAATGGGACACTGGCCGCGCTCTAGAAAAGAAATATGGTCCTATTGTGGAGCGTCAATCTTCAAGGGCCGCGAAACTCACCCAACTCCGTGATGAGTTCAACAAAGATGCGCAAGAGTTAGCTGAGCTAGAGAGTCGAGTGAATGTGATCCGGGAGCGCATGTCCACGGCTTCAAACGTTATAAACCAAGAGTATAAAGAACATCATGAAGAGCTCAAGTTGTTTTCCATACATGGTAGGGACATCCAAGCCTTTTTAGAAATCAAGCATGATCTTGATGAAGCAATGAAGAAGAATGACGCTGACTGGGCTGCGTGGGAGAGGATCTTGCCTTGATCGAATGCTGCTTCAATTTGATTTGACGTTTTGGTAGCTGTACTAGAAGATTTCCCTTGCTTTCTCCTTTTTTTTTATTTTATATTGCGACATTCAACAAGCTCTTTAGACTCCTGTGTTTTGAGCAACATTCAATAAACTCTTGATTCATGCCTCTTATTGCCCCTGGTTGTTGAGCATTACACTTGGTCATGCAAACTTTGCTTTCAATTATGGACATTCAACTGCGGTCCTTTGCTAGCCGCGATCATTTGATAGTCGCGGCTATTCAACCATTGATTTGATAGCTGCGGCTATTCAACCATTGATTTCAAGCTTACTCTTTCACAGCCATTTAACCACGATCCATCAAATTAGGGACACTTAGCCGCGGTCCTTTGCTAGCCGCAATCATTTGATAGCCACGGCTATTCAACGGTTAGTTACTGCCAAAAGCTAGAAAAACTCGCCGGTACCATCCAAAGAGTTGAGGATTATAAATTATACGTTCTATATGCCTAGTATACAATTAGTTAACCATGGACCTTTATTAACCGCGTCCGTTCAAGTGCGGCTCTTCAACAACCGTGGTACTCGTGATACCAGATAGCCGTTCACGTACCCACCAAATATGGTCCTTTGCCGGCTACGGTTATTCATTGAATTCATGAGATGTAGCCCCCCCAAGTGAGTCGACTATTGATTGTCTAAGCATCAAGTCGAATCACTTAACTTGTTACTAAGGTTCTGACATCTCCTATGCAGTAGGATAATACTTCTTCAAGTGCTGGCCATTGATAGGCATGTAATGGAGCTCGCCATCAAGGTCCCGAAGATGATACGCTCCATTGCCAAGGATTCGATCCACTGCGAATGGTCCTTCCCACTTGGGTGACCATTTTCCTTATTTTGGATCTTTTGCAGTCGCAGGGAGGACCACCTTCCAAACCAAGTCATCCTGAGTGAAGGTCTTGCCTCGAACCCGTTTGTCATAAGCCCTTGCCATTGCACTTTTTTGAGCTTCAATCCTATTGTAGGCATCCAATCTAGCTTGGTCAAGTTCTTCCAATTCTTGTAGCATTGCTTGAGTATAGTCACCGGTAGTTAGACTATTTTGTTCTGCTACTCGTAGGGCTTTGATTTTTGTTTCAACTGGAAGCATGGCATCATGGCCATATGTCAAAGCAAATGGTGTTTTACCAGTTGCTGACCGCTTGGAGGTTCGAAGGGCCCATAATGTCTCAGACAAAATATTATGCCAATCGCGCGGCTTATCTGTTATCATTCGCTTTAATACGTTAATCACCACCTTATTAGAAGCTTCTGCCTGGCCATTTGCTTTGGGGTAGTAGGGGGTAGAATGAATCATTTGTATTCCCAAATCGTTAGCAGCACTATGCACAGCATCAGAGATAAAGACGGATCCACGATCCGCAATAATTGTTTCTGGGACGCCAAACCGATGTACAATCTCTTGTTTAATGAAGGTAATCACTATTTCACTTGAGATAGAAGTGTACGGCTTGGCCTCAACCCATTTTGTGAAGAAATCTGTCGCGACAAGGATCCACACATGTTGCTTAGATGATGGGGGATGAATTTTTCCAATTATATCCATGGCCCAACTACGGAACGGCCACGGTTTAACAATAGGATGCAATAAATCAGCCGGTACTCGTTGACGTGAACCATGGATTTGACATTGTTTGCAGCCACGAGAAAATTCAATGCAATCCTTCATTATAGTCGGCCAATAGTAACCATGTCTACGAATTAACCAACGCATTTTTATCCCTGCTTGATGAGCTCCACAAATACCCTGATGAACTTCACGCATAACTTTAAGAGCATCTTGTCCCCCGACGCACAATAGAAGCAAGTCATCACCACTTTTGCGATACAGCTGATCCTTGTAGAGTATGAAGTTCGCGGCTAAATATTTGATCTTACGATCATGTGTACCTTCAAGATTGTCATGAAACCGAATTATGGGATATCTCCAATCGGATGGATCCACAGTAATTACAAAAATTTCCACGGGTACGCCACGATCTTGCAAGGCAGGCATCGTTCTCCTCATAACCTTTACAGTTTGACTTGTCTCAGTTTTTCCCAACTGCATACTAGAAGCGAGTTGTGCCATTTCGTTGGCACCAGAGTTTTCCTTTCGCGGTATATGGACGAAAGAAATCCTATCAAAAGCCTCGGCCAGCTGGTCTGCGAATGCATAATACGGTAACAAGGACCAACTTGTACATTTGAATTCCTTAACTAGCTGATTAATAAACTGTGAGTCTCCAAGTATGAGAACACGACGAGCTCCCATCTCTTGTAGCATCTCCATTCCAATGATCAAGGCCTCATATTCAGCTTGATTATTAGTACAAGAAAAATCCAGTTGAAAGGCAAATTGGAACACTTCTCCTTCAGGTGATTCAATCATAACTCCAGCTCCGGCTGAAGTCTCTGTACTGGAACCATCAAAATGCATTGTTCAAAAGTTTTTTTGCATAGGCTTTATATCAATGGTTCCAATTTCAACGTCTTCCGTTAGTTCCATTTCTGTGGACGGATGGTGAGCTAAAAAGTCGGCCAATGCTTGTCCCTTAACTGATTTTTGCGCCACGTATTTAAACGTAAACTCTGAAAGAGCCATAGTCCATTTACCAATACGGCCGCGGATGATTGGCCAAGTAAGCATATATTTAATCAAATCTGTCTTTGATATAATGTGGACTACTGACGGCAACATGTAATGTCGTAGCTTTATGGCTGAAAAGTACAATGCTAAACACAACTTTTCAACAGGGGTGTACCTTTCCTCTACAGGCGTCAGAATTCGACTCAGGTAGTATACAGCTCGTTCCTTCCCTTGATCGTTATCTTGGGCTAAGAAGCTACCAATTGAATTCTCAGCCGCGGCTAAGTATAACTTGAGCGGCCGGCCTCTAACTGGAGGTACCAACACTGGTGGGTTTGCAAGGTAGTGTTTAATGACGTCCAATGCGCGCTGGTGCTCCTCCTTCCAAACAAATTGTTCCTCATTCCTTAACCGTAACAAAGTTGAAAATGGTTGGATCTTTCCTGCTGAATTTGCTATAAATCGTCTCAAAAAGTTAACTTTACCCAAAAAAGATTGAAACTCCTTTTTATTTGTCAGAGGTGGTGCACTGATGGTAGATTTTGCTTTATTCTTGTCCACCTCAATCCCCAATTTATGCACAAGAAAACCCAAGAAATTTCCAGCTAAAACCCCGAAAATACATTTTTGTGGGTTCATTTTGAGTTTATGAGCTCGCATCCTCTCGAATGCTTGTCTTAAATCAGCAATGTGGTTCACTTTCTTGCCAGACTTGACGACGACATCATCTATGTATACTTCTACTGTCCCGCCAATAAGATCATGGAAGATCATGTTCATGGCCCGTTGGTATGTAGCCCCAGCATTTTTAAGGCCGAATGGCATAACAATCCATTCATATGTTCCAAGTGCACCGGGGCATCTGAAAGCTGTCTTGTGCACATCTTCTTTAGCTATAAAGATTTGATTGTACCCAGCGTGGCTGTCCATGAAAGATAAAATTTCATGGCGTGATGCTCCATCTACAAGAAGATCGGCCATGGGCATGGGATATTCATCCTTAGGAGTAGCCGCATTCAGATTTCGAAAGTCAATGCACACTCTAATTTTGCCATTCTTCTTTTTAACTGGCACAACATTAGATATCCATTCCACATACCTAGCAGTACGAATAAAGCCAGCATAAAGCAATCGTTCTATCTCATTTTTTATTTCTAGCTGCACTTCGGCGGAAAATCACCGCGGTGGCTGTTTATGTGGTTTACAATCATTATACAAAGGTAGTTTATGTTCTGCAACGCTCCGGTCTAAACCAGGAATTTCATGATAATCCCAAGCAAAACAATCTTTATATTCCCTAAGTAAAGCTACTAGCTCTTCCTTAAACTCACTGGAAAGCAGCTTGCTTATGAAGAGCGGCTTCGGATTTTCAAGAGTACCAAGATTGATTTCTTCTCTAGGATCTTCTACCTCTGCTGGAGTATCTTCTAACTCGGCTGGAGCAGGGCCGAGCTGTTCCCTTTGGATCTCATCTTCATGTCTACCTTCAGACAAAAACTCTACTAAGTTAATGGCCGCACCTAAGTGGGCGGCCCTCTCGTGCCAATAGGCCAGCAGATTGCTTATGGAATTCTCAACTGCGGCCATCTTCTCATCTTCTTTTCTGGTGTCACTCATTAAGGACTGAATCAAAAAACTTAGCCAAGGCAGGACGCTCCGAGTCTTCCAAAACAGTCTCGGCGCCAAGTGAAATCATCCTGCGCATGGTAACACCAGTAATTTTTCCCGTATGGTCTTCCCTTCGGATCTCAGATGGGCCAACCTGTTCATCATAGTATACAGCCTCTATGACATTAGCCGTGGCCTTGAACGGCTTATCATCAGCCTTCACGATCTCAATCTCATCTTCATTCCAGAATATAAGCATTTGATGAAGAGTGGATGGAATGCACATGTGTTTGTGGATCCAATCGCGGCCCAATATAGCATTGTAGGTGGTATCAGCATTAATCACATAGAAGCCAGTAACGATGCTTTTCCTCCCAACCTTAATCTCCAGCGGAATCACTCCCATAGTCTTCTTTTTGCTACCAGAAAAATCATACACGGCCAGATCAGCAGGTAGAATATCTTTCTCTCCCTTCTTCAACTTTGAAACTACCGTCATCGGAATAACATTAACCGCAGCACCACCATCAACTAGGACTTTAGACACTGGATATCCTTCAAAACATGCGGTGATATACAATGGTCTGATGTGCTTGACCATGTCCTGAGTTGGTTTGGAGAACTGAGCATGAGATTGCTCTTCAATAAGAACTTTTGGTAAAACTGTATCCTCAACATCCCCTTCCATTGACTGTGGCTGGTCAGGCTGCGCTAAAAAATCCATGGGAAGAACATAAACCATGCTTACTGTGGCCTCTCCTCTATCAGCTGACAATGTCATTACCTGATTCAGCGATGATGACGCTACAACTCCTTCATCCACCTCACCTCCTTCACAGTGGCTGGTGAGGTCTTCACCATGGTCGCGGCTATTGAAGATTCCGCCGCGGCCAGTGAAGTCTTCATCACGGATAATGAAGTCTTCTTCAAAGCTAACATCAGTTGGCTTCTCAAACTCTGGCTCTTCTTCTACCTCAATCATTGGCTCCTCATCTTCAATATGGAATTTTCCGTCAGCCTGAACTTGGTTGAATTTTCCATCGCACACAAGGGAACTGGTTTGCTGATGAATTTCATTGCAGTCTATGTCCATGTTCGCTAGTTTTTCTTCCAACTCAAAATCATTATCTCCTTTTCCCAGCTCCGCGGCGTACTCAAGTTCTCGTTGGTGAATGCGTTCTTCCATCTTCAATAGCAGCTTCCTCTCTTGTGGAGTTACCCCATATGTACTGATAACCGAGTACATTCTGTGGTACTCCTTTAGATACTTGAGATCTCGCTGGGATACTGGTAAATCCACCGTGTCAGCTACCAACTCCACACCATCTATTTGTGCTTGATACAAAATCTTCAAACCTGCACTTGATGTACTTTGCACCATTAGATGCTCAAGACCTGGGTTTTCTGTTAACGCTTTCAGAGTATCTAGTTCTTCCCACGTCGGCCCGTACAAAGCTAAAGCCGAATGTGTCTTGTGGTACTCCTTCATGGTAGTCCAACCCGTTGTGGAAAAAGGAGGCAGCTTGTTTCTCAGGACTTCAACTTTCAACTTCCCAACTTGAGAGTTCTCCGTGACTCCAAGGGGTAGCTTGTCAGACGCAGTTGCTGGAGCTATCTCGGTAGCAGGAACATAATGGGCTCCTTTCTTCTCATCCTCTGCAAGTGGCCCTGGGGTTTTTATTGACATAGAAGTGGATCCTGAATCAAATCTCCTTGTTGGATGACGACTACCATGCGGCTTTTGTTGATTTTCTCTCTCCCGGCATCCATGAAAACTTTGTATGTTGCCTTTGTCCTCAAGTTTCTTTTGTACCTCTTGATCTTTTCTTGCCAACGCCAACCTTCTGGCCATGGCAAGTTCTCGTTGCTGCCGGCGTTTCTGGGTTTTGAATAAAGGCTCAATGCGGTGATCTCTAGATACTCTGCCGTATCATCTATTGTCATGGGTGACCGGAGGCTTGTATGTCCGTGGCCTCCTTTCATCATATTCCCGGGTGCCTCCATTATTCGGAGTAGAATTCCTGCTGGCCCAACTAGTGAGGCTAGTACGGTCATACACCACAGGAGATTTTCCTTTTTCTCGATTAGTCTGACCATGCTTTATTGGAGAACTTTCCTTCTTGCTACTATCATAAGGAGGGTTATCATAATAAAGCCTTCTACGGACAGGCTTTGGCTCGATCTTTGCGGCTACTGGTCTCTCTCTCTCTTAGCGGGCTCTTCTCCACGCCTTCTACAATAACTTGGTTCTGTGGCCGAAGATATTCTCTGACCGCTTTGCACTTGTGACTGAGACTTTTGAGCAACCCCTTGATCAACCAGCTTACCTTTCTCCTTGACTCTGTCGCTGTCATGAGTCTTTGGTTGCAGAATTTTATCAAGACCAACCTCCTTCTGGCACCTTCCACATAGCACTGCGGCCACTGGGACTTGAGCAGTTGTTAACTTAGAAGGAGAAAGCTTGATTAAACCCACCATCACTCCTTCAGCCATAGAGAGGTCTTTCTGCTTTGTACTCATGTCGGCTGCCATGGGAATCCCAGCACTAATCATATTCACTTTGGCAGCCGGGAAAGGGTCGCTATCCACCTTCATTGTAGAACTTGACTTGTCAGGGAACTTGAGCTTTCCTTGATCGATTAAGTTCTGCACAACATCACGAAAGATAACACAGTTATTAGTCGAATGTTTCCAGGAATTATGAAACTTACAAGACATTCTTCCTTTCATTTGTTCAACAGATGGTAAAACATGTCCAGTAGATAATTTAATTAACTTCGCGGCTAAAAGTTGATCAAAGATCAAATCAGCCTTGCGAATGTCAAACGAATACGTGCGTGGTGGAGACTTATAAGTGTCGTGTAGAGAACGTGCAACTGACTCTGTTTTCTCTAAAGCCTTGCATACAAAAGGCTGTTTCACAGTAAGCTCGGCCGAATTAATTTCGGCCATATCTTCGTCGCTACTCCACTTTTCAATATGGGCCGCGCCAACGGCCTGACTAGTGTAGTATGTGCCTTTTGAAGCAAGCCTTTTCTGCACTTCCTCTCTCAAAATTGCATCGTATCTTATGACTCTGGATTCAAGTTTATAAAGATCTCTGAATGTCAGACCTTCGAACTTTTTCCTAAACTCGAAGCCAAGTCCTGCCAATGCCATCTCTACAAACTCAGATTCTGGTAACTGCGCTTTGCATCTGGCCCTTAGGAGTTTAAATCTCCCTATATACTCTTGAGCAGTCTCATTGGTCGTCTGAAATGATTTAGCCAACTCAGCTACCGGTATGTTCTGCTTTGCCTTATGGAATCGGTCATGGAATGCTCGCTCAAGATCCCTCCAATTTTGGATAGAATTGGGTGGTAGGTTCACGAACCATGAAAAGGCTGGACCGGTAAGAGAATTGACGAACAATTGCATGCGGTTCTCTTCACTATTTGCCTCACCACACTGTGAAATAAACCGCCCGATGTGTTCAACCGTAGACTGATAAGCATCCCCAGAAAACAAATGGAAAGCGGGAACACGGTATCGATGCGGTAAGGGAACTTGGTCGATATGAGGTGGATATGGCTTCGTATAAGTAGGTCTATCTACCCGCTGGCGCAAATCACCCACCATGCCCTCCACCAGATTCTGAACTTCATTAAAGAGAACAGGTCTATTATGATCACCATGCCATGGCTGCATTGGTTGTTGCTGGTTTTGGATAGGCTGCCATTGTATTCCATGCTACGCGTGATCTGGTGGATTATGATGCAGGGGAACTTGTTGGTCATATGCTTGATTTGCCGCTTGGTTCGGCCAGGGCTGCAGACCAGTAGTTTGTTGTTGCGCATATACATGTTGATTGAGGGGTTGAACATGTCTCGCAACATTATTTTGGTTGAGGGTTTGATGAGCCAGGTGGTTTTGAGGCCGTGGAATCTGGTGTACATGATTCTGGTTGCTTGTATTTTGCCCTAAGTGTCCATTGGAAAAAACTTGTTGAGTTGACACTTGATGAACTGACTGCTGTCGCGGCTCTAAGAAAGAATGTTGTTGACTTAGAGAATGAACAGTCGCGGCTGGTCTCATCGGCAATGGTGCAGCCTGTCCAGTTGGATGTGGTATTTGTTGTGTTTGACTGCTTTGACCTTGCTCAAAAGACCAATTTCTATTGCCTTCATTCTGATTGCTATGCGGCACTTGTGTTCCTGTTCCAGTCTGAAACCAACATAGCCACGCATTCATCATATCAGACTGGACTCCCATGCTGCGGTTGAGTTGCCCAAAACCATTTTCAAGATTGCGGTCTAGCCGAGTGAAACAATTTTCAAAACTTCGACCCAGCCGACCGATGCCATCTTCAACGTTGTCAAGATCATTGTTAAGACTCTGCCAAGATACATCTGCCGTAGTGGCTACTGGTGCGCTCGTAGGTACTAGTTCATACAATGGATTAAATCCTGATGGCCATGGAGTCTGTCCTGTACCAACTGTTGCAGACGCGTTAAGCGGCTCATACAACGGATTATAGCCTGCAGAGGACCCCCAAGGGAACGATCTGGTACTGATTGCAGCTGCTGGTACATTGACTGACTCATAAGGAGGAGTATACCCAGGTGGCAAGCCCCATGGATAAGTTACAGGATCATACGGTCGAGCACCAGCCGCAATTGTAAAATCAACTCGGTTTGTTGTCCCTGAGGTTTGGACGATATGTGATTGCAGCTGCTGACGGAAAGATGGATGACTCACTGTAGTGGAGACTGACACTACCATGGCGGTCGTAGCGACTGATGAAGCAGGACGTGCCATGACTCCACTCGTAGAGATCCCACTTGATGTCGAAGCCGATGGTTGAATTGATGTCACTGGGAGACTTGACATGGGCACAATGAGATCTCTAGAGGCAGCTGATCTGTTTGGACAAAAAGAAGAGGTGTGGCCTTGTTGCCTACACCTGTAACAACGATTCCCTCGAGACTTGACGTAGGGATCTGGTAACATTCACCGAGTGTTGTCCCACTGGGCGTGCCAAAAGATGTTTGCTCAAAAAATCGTCCGGCCGCGTGTCACTGGGCCGAGGTCTTCTTTGGCTTACACGTGTCCTTCTGGAGTGGTGACGTGTGCGCGGGCGTTCCAACTCGCGGCCGGTAGGCCAAGCGAGGTTTTGTTATAAATTGTAGATCTTGCGCCGATCTGACTTCTGATAAGTTGATTGTGGGCCGAGGAAGGATCGATCTCGACCGCGGGGTTCTCTCTGCCTTGAATGCAAGGACTTTAGCACGGATCGGCCTTAACTAGCCGCAATCTTCGTGCTGTGTAACTCGGTGATTGAGGTGAAAGTGAATGGCTTTCTGCACACGTTATTTTTAGTCATCAATTTGACCATAAACATTTAATATGCCGCGGCTAATTAGCCGCGGATATTCATTACGCTTTGTGGGTCGGGCCCACCTATCTGCCACGTGACAATAAATATTTAATGTGCCGCGGCTAATTAGCCGCGGATATTCATTACGCTTTGTGGGTTGGGCCCACCTATCTGCCACGTGAGCCTTGCCAAATATAGGTTCAAACAGCAAGCACGAAGTCCTTCCCTCAAAGACTGATTGAGACAATTTTGTTATGACAATTGTGCTATACTTAAGTGAATTAACAAACTGATTTTTATGATGTAATTGAGTTTTAAACAGAAAATTAAAAAGAAAAACTGAAATTAAAGACAAGAATGAGCAATGAGA
>LYNE01002817.1:20912-32004 GCA_001662545.1 Rosa x damascena
ATATGCGTCTATTACCCCCCAATAGACATTCAAAACTTTTTTTATTTCTTTTGTCCCTTTACTAAAAAAAAAATCTGATTTGGGCACCCAATCTTCTTCTTCCCCGATTGACCGGAACTCTCTCTTCTTGTTGCGCCAAATCCCCCAGGCTATCAGAAACCATACGCATCATTTCGGCATCGCTTAGCCGGACTTGGAGAGAATTTGGTGCTCCGACTAGCCGACACCGATGCGATCGGTGCCACCAAGTAGAACTATGTCATCTTCGTCTTCATCATTCAAGCTGCCATCAAACTCGTCCCTAACAATCGTACCAAAACCTAGAACCACCGCCTGCCGTCGTGACTCGAACGAACCAAAAATCTCACTGCCGCCATCACCCATTGCACCAGGAAGAAGAATAAGGCTGAGATCCACATATCTTCGATAAGCACCGCCCCCACGGTCCAGTCTCTATAGCGAAGCCGACCAGATCACCATGCTCACTCATATCATCCCCTGACTCCGGCAAACCCGAACCAGATCCAAACTCGGATCAGTCTTACTTCGCTGTGAATGAGTACAACAAACACCGGAAAGATGAAAAACAGAAGCCGACGGCCCACCAAAAGACCATTGATGATCTTGCGCTGCTGGTGACTTTCCGACGATTCCGTTTTTATGGCGGCAGTTGATTCTGCACACAGAGAGAGAGAGAGAGAGAGAGAGAGAGAGAGAGAGAGAGAGAGAGAGAGAGAGAGAGGTTGAGTAGCTGTAATTTTTTAATTAATTGGAGGTTAAACTTGTCATTTACCACTTAATTGGGTAGTTGAGAATAAAAAACTCTTGGTGGTATAAGTGGGAAAGCTTTGGCCTGATTCTGTGTTTTGGATCAAGATCCCTTTTTGAAATCAACATAAAGAGTATAAAGACTTAGGGGGGGTGTATTCAATTCAGATTTTAAAAGACTTTGTTTGAGTTTTTATAATCTATAGATTTACTTAATCCACGGATTGTTTAAATTCTATATGGACTCTGTTTGATTCTAATGGATTAATTTACTAGTATTTGTTTAGATTTTACAAATCCTTATGATGTTTTTGTAGGTTAATTTTTTTTCCTTCTTCTTTAATTAAGCAATGGATGTATGGATCCAACTATAATGCTATATCAATGACAAGAAAGTTTGGCAATCTATCATTCTTTATGTTGTGTATAATGATATATAAACAATAAGAGAAAACTAACCAGCCAAAATGTTACACAAAAAATAAAGTAGTAAACTATTGACATAATTTATTTCATATCTAATTTACAAAAGGATCATGTGTGTATGTATCATCTTAATAATACCATTGAAAGTGAGCTTAATTAGCTAGAAGGATTAAGGCTTCTAGAGCTATAGTGATAAAGATAAAATAAAAAATTATTAGATAAGAGCAGAGGCAGAGGAAGATAGTGGGAAAATAGGTCTAAGACAAAATGGATGAGTGTCTACTATTGAGACTTGCTTCTTTTTTTTTGGTGAAGAGCTTCTTCATTTTTTGAGTGAAAAAGAATCCATCAAAATCTCTTAGGAAATGGTTGGATTGTTTTTGAGTTTTGATATGTATAAAAAAAACACTATAAAATCCTCCAAAATCCAACATTTAATGAAATCCTTAAAAATCCGTATACTTTTGAATATCAGCAGATTTGAATGGATAATTTTAAATCTTAATTGAATACATCAAGATTTTAAAGGACTGTTTAAAATCTTAGTTAAATACCCATAGACTTCTAAAATACAAAAAAAATCTTGTACACTCTTAAATGAATATACCCCCCTAGAGTCAGGTGATAGAGAGATAATAACTAGTAAGAGGGGTTTGAGGGATCTCCAATAAATACTTGTAAACACCTAAATTCTTCATAGTGCTAGTGAATCTCTCAAGAGAGATAAGATAGTGGACGGAGGCTAAAGTTTGGGCTGAACCACTTTAAAACTATTGCGTGTTGTTTTTGTTTTCAAGTTCATCTATTTACTGATTTTTGCTTAAATCGTAAAACAAGAAAAGATCCAAATGCACACAATACTATTTTGTTTAGTTTGGGCAATGAGTTCTAAATAGGCCTGGCAACGTGCGGGTATAGTGCGGGTTCTTAACAGGCCGACCCGGTAAGAACCCGTTAGCTTCACGGGTTTCGCGGGCTAAACCCGGAGGGTTTGCGGGTTATCCGTTGGAACCCGTTAAAACCCATAAATATATTTTATTTATTTATTTATTTATTTTTATTTTTTTTTTACTTTTCATCAAAGCAACTAGAACCAGTTAAGACCTATCTATATAATTTTTTTTTTTTCCAAATCCATTAAAATCCGTTAAGACTTATGTATTTTTCGATTCATTCTTTGATCAACTGTTAGAGAAATATATTCAGATCAATTAATAAATACATGTGTTGATTGAGCTAAGCTAGCAGATATAATTAAATATTTCAATTGCAGAAATTGATTTTCAAATAAGTGATGAAATAGCATCAATGATAATAGTAGTTACAAAGATTGAAAATGGTTCGAAATACATATTTAATGTACTAAATAAAATACGTCAAAATCATCTTAATTGCGGCTTTCTCCTTCTCTGGATCTATCATGCAATATCAAATCAAATACGTCTCGTCCGATTTCTTCTAGAAGGTAAATCATCTCTTTGTACATTTCCTATTGCATCTTCTCTTCTTTCCTCCGTAGATATAAATTGGGACTCATCATTTATACTCATCTACAAGAAGAAAAAAAAAACATACCAAGGTTACTCAAATTCCCAAAACAAAAAGATGAAAAAGTTAGCAAATTTGACAACTACCAACTGTCGGTTTCCGAAAATTGAAAGAAGAGGTAAAACATTATACACCATCACTTGCCTAGGAAAGGTTGAGAATTCCTATTCCTCTGTTGTTAACCTTCACTGTTCATTATAAAGTTTATGTGACTAGGCCTATTCTTAGAGCACTAAACATGCAACTGAACTTAAACTATCTAAATATGCATACGCATATGCATCTGTCGTCAAACCTTTCAAATCAATCTAAATTCCAAGGCAGTTGTGACCATGAAAAAATTCCAAGAAAAAATCTCAATCATACAGCACATGGTTTACTCTCTCTCTCTCTCTCTCTCTCTCTCTCTGTGAATTACAAAAACAAACAATTTGGTTTCGCTGTCATTCGAGCAGTGACAGGCAGCACACAACTTATGCTTCCCTTCTCGCTCTGCTTTGCTTCTCTTATTATATGACCCCAAACCCCGCAAAAGCTAAAGCAAAAAAAAACCAGCACCAAAAGCAAAACCACACCATTATTCTCTTCTTTCTCACAAAAGCTCCAAAAGCTCCCAACTTTCTTAACCAAAGCCAAAACGAACAAGAATCCAGAATTTCTCATGGAAGAGGACGAAGATATGTCTCCAAACAGACTACAGAAAAATGGTCTTGCAGCCAAAAACATATCACGCAAAACCTCATCAGAAATACCCAAAACCTTTATGCTTGACATCTCTAAAAAGCAGCAAATTAAATCCAATTTGGGACAAAACTCAGATTCAGCAAACTATTAATTGAGAGAAGCAACAAAACAGTAAAGTGGGTTCTATATATTTTGTTGTTTGCGATTGTTGGTGAACACTACAGAGAGAAGCAACAACCAAACCCAATGATATAAATTCAATGATTTAATCCATCAAGATCCATACTTTCAACAACAAAATATCACAGATTAATCAAAGCCATAAAGACAAACTGAGAACTGAAGAGAGAGATCAGAGATGGTACCTTCACTAACTTGTTTCCACCCAAATCCCAATAAGCACTTCAGAACCCAATCCCAGGCTTCCCAGCTCAGATCTCTCTCACTCTGAAATTGTGGGTTTGGATGAAGAAGAGAGAGATGGAGTTATGGAGTCTACGAGAGAGGCAGAGTAGAAGGGTTTTAATTTTTAGAAATAACTTAACGGGTTCCAACCGGCCTAACGGGTTTAGCACGGCACGGTCCATTAATTTACGAGTTTTTAGCGTGCAAGCTTTTCTCAACCCGGATTAATAATTGGGCGTGTTCGTGCGGGTTTTTAGCATGCGGGTTTCGTGCAGGTTTGCAGGTTACGGGTTCAAATGTCAGGCTTAGTTCTAAATGTAACTGATTGGTGGTGGTGGAGGGAAGGCCGGCCCTGGGCCTATGTCGCCCCAACCCAATAAGCCTCAAAAGTTTTTATATTAACCAGTTTTTAGATTAACCAAGGGACATAGTTCATGTCCAAAAAAGAAATGGGACATTGCCTTAGTTTGGAATTACTGTGCTGTGAGGGGAAGCACTTCCGAACTTGTTGTGAGAGGAAGCAGCTGAGGTGTTTGGTAAACTGTTTTTAAAAATGCTGTGAGAACGAAAAACAATTTCTAGGTGTTTGGTCAGTTGCAAAACAAAAGTACTTTGGCTGGGTATAATTATCAAAATTGTCATACATGCTAAAATATGCTACTAAAATACATAATTTTGTTGTTTTGATTATGTAACCATACCAAATAAAAAAAATTCTCATGTATTATTATTGTACCCTTACTTGGACCGAATAAAAAATTTACTTTAAACCCTTTAATATGCATATTATGTTTTACTATTACACAAAATAAGTCTAGAATATTTGGATTAATTTCCCGACCATAGTTCAACGGGAACCATTACACAAAATATATTAAAGTCACTTGAAATTTGCAACTAAATGCTAAGTAAGTGCATTCATTAGACTTTGTGCAATACAACCCTAGCGAGATTTTCTTTCGACTCTAGCGCCTCTCTTCATGACTCTAGTGCCCTAGGCGGCATCCTTGTCACCTCTCAGTGCTTTCAACGTTCTTCCACCTTCCATGGCTTCTATCGACGCAGTAACTGCTAGCTTTGCCGCTTCTCTGGCACTTGCTGATGGAGGAAAGCTCCAGATCTGGGAAGGATTGGTGGAGGGCCTGTTCGCAGGTCTTCTCAATCTTTTCTCCTTGGTAAGGCGCTCACCCGGAAACCGGTTGATCCCTCTGCCTTCAAGGCTCATTTTCTCGGGACGTGGCAGGTGGACAAGGAGTTTCGGGTTCAGGAACGCGAGGACAACCACTTTTTATTTTCTTTTGGATCTGTTCGGGATCGGAACAAGGTTCTGAAGGGTGGTGTGTGGTGTTATGATCGTGCTCCGGTCTGCCTGGAGGAATATGATGGCATGCTAGCCATTGTGGACGTCCCTCTGAAACATATCTGAATCTGGGTTAGGAGCCAGACATATCTAAATCTAAATCTGGTATCCCTCCCCTCTATGAGGAGCCAGACAATCTCATCCTCGTCAGAAACCTGCTTGGAGGCTACCTGGATTACGACAAGAAGGAATTTCGCAAAGTTATCGTCCGAATCCTTATTTCACACAATATCTCTAAACCTGTCCTCTTGGAGCGTCGAGTTTTCTTGGCCACAAGTGTTGAACCCACACTGAAATTCCAGTTCGAACATCTTAAGGGTCGTTGCTCGCAGTGCGGATTAGTTACACACTCTGGTGAAAAATGTGAGGAACCCAATGCCGTGGTTTCTACCCCTAGGGTTTTGAGATTTGGTGGAGGTCCTTCTATCTCCGGTGAAGGCTTCTCCTTCTCGGCTCAGACTACCACTGATCTACCTTTGCCTTCCTCTAATCTGCTGAAGAAGAAGAAGCCGGTCATTCGATGATTGGAGCGATCGCCCTCTGATCTTGCTACCAAGGAGGCTACCGTGCCCAACACGGCAGAGTTGGAAGGCATGCTTAGTGATTCTGTGTTGCAGGATCAAACTATTGGGGGGGCCTCCGGCACTTCTTCTGAACCTAGCTCTGAGAATCTGATTGTTGCCCCCAAGCAAGCTGTGGTTAAGCCAACTTTGATCTACAAGAAGAGCGGTCGTGAGGAAGCAAGTGTACCCTCGCCGAAGAAGTTCAAGACTATTCTTGGTGGCAAGTTGCTTACACTTCAGGTTGATGCCCTTGGCCTAGTTGAAGTAGAGGATGATCTTACTCTTGTTAAGCTGAAGAAGAAGAAGATGGGTCGACCACTTGGAAGTAAGAATAAAGGCCCTAGGTCTCAAAAGAAGGCTGGGACAAATCCTTTACGACTCACCTATCCTTTTGCTAAACCTGTTCCAGAAGCTGGCCCTTCAGACAAGGGCAAAGGAAAACTCTAGGTTTTCCTTTCGTTATGTCTAGCAATTGAGGTAAAGTCTGGGACTATGTAGGTTGGCTTCCCTAGTTGTACACCAATTGAGGTCTCTAGGCGACTAGGGTGGCTATGGCAAGAACTTAGATAGTTTGGAGTTTGTTTTCTTTTGGCTAGGCATTTTAATAATTGTGCGCATTTGTTTACAATGAGGGTCACCTGTCATATGTTTGGCGGCTTGTGCCATTCGAATGTTGTTGGTATGAGACAACTTATGATGTACGTGCCTTCTGGCCATGGATAAGTAATGAAATTATCTATTTCTCAAAAATTAGACTTTGTACAATTGCATTTCTTAACACCTCCATTTCTTGTCTTCTCGGACCATCTCCATCATGTTCATTATCCTCCATTTCTTCAGTAGTCTCTTCACTTGACGGAATCATGACATTGTGACCTAAAATTTTAAATTATTTCCAAGATTAATTTTAATTTTCAGTAAACTATTGAATGACAGTAGGCAAAAAATTTATTAAAAAGTTCAAATTTATTATGAATAATGCAGTGATAAACAAAGCCATAACATCAACTATTTTTCAACTCTAACTAACATGAACAAATTGAGCTTCATAAGCCTTCAACTAGAAACAAAATCTACAACAGCTGGGGGACTGTCGTGGCCACTATTCTTTACATGGACGACCTTTTCCAATGACCTCAGCAGCATTCTTTACATCAATGACCTTATCAGCAGCAGCTGCAACTGTCACAATAAGAAGTTCGCGAACCTATAAGGCTATAAGTAAGGGCATAACATATTAGGTTAAGTGCATAAATGACTGAGTACAGTACATATATGATTAAGTAAGGGCATAACTGATTAGGTTAAGTGCATAAATGACTGAGTACAGTACGCATGTGAAAATTGTTTATGACATAACTCCTATACTTTTCTTGTTTCACAAATTGAAAGCACCATAGTTCTAACTCATTCCCAAATCAAACCCAAGACCCAAAATCTAACACTGCTCATCACAAATTCCAATTCAAACCTAACTTAGAGCATCATTCAAGACAGTACTTTGTCAGATTGCTAACCAACAACTACATTAACATTGAAAAAGATGTGGGAACAAGAAGACAAAAAGTGCTTTTCAACTAGCCGAAGTTTCAGTCTTTCCGTAAACCGTAAGATGTGGGAACACAAAGATGAACGGTGCTTTTCAACTACATAACCTTATCTTAATCACAAATAGCCAAAGTTTTAATCTTTCCATAAACCGTAAATCATTAGGCAGAGTGCAATTCTTTCTAAATTATTCATATAAGTGAAGATCAACTCTAGTTTGCTAAAAAAGGATACCAATTCTTTCTAACTTAAATTCTTGACAAGTACCAATGTCTTTTTACTTTTTACATTGATAATATAAATGAGTAACATGTTCTCTATATTTTCTAGCTTGACATTCAACTTTGCAGCAAAATAAAAGGAAATAAGACAAGTCTTTTCCATATTCAAAATTTAGCCAGATCATCTAATATGCATACTTGTAGTACACCTTCACAATAATGTACAGAGAGAAGAAACAGAAAGGAACTGACAAGAGGTAATCAAACCTTCAAGCCAAGATTATATGATCTTGCAGCTGATAATTGAGGCGGCTTGAAATCAATGGTACTGAGTAAGCACCTAAGAAGTAAAGCAAAATGGAAACATGTTATTTCCCATTTTCTAAACATACAAGCCAGAGAATGAAAGAATGAGTAGATCACCTTTCAGAAACTGCAGTAGAATGAAAGAAGGTTCTGAAACTGCATTGGTAATGTGCAGCAGAAATTTTTTTATTTTTTTTTCCAGACAAAATACTGTCAACTGTGAGACTACAGTTAAAGAAGAAGAAACTTTTTGAGGTATACAAGTAATGGGGAGGGCTGCAGACTTGCATTATTGAACCTAGGAAGATTTTCAATCAGAACGTTAACTAATGTGATATCATGACATACACACATGGTAAACAAGAAACCACATGCGATCCCAACCAATTCACTGATCTATCTTCTTAAACTTGGATGAGGGAGATTGGGAGAATAAGCACAGCTCATATTGATCATTTGACCGATATATATTATTGAGCTACAGCAGCATCCTAAACCTACCGCAACAAAATTTAATCATTTTTTCAGATTCAGACTAGATCTACTCTGTTACTTGTTCAAAATATAATATATGATGATTCTTGTACTTGCTATATATTGAGCTTTGAACCCTGTCGTACTGTGATTAAACTACCTTTGGAAAAAATCTGAGTTCTCTCATATATGCATAACATAACCAATTTAATACTAGTACAAGTGGGATTAAGGAAAACCAATTCAGAAACTAGCAAGTACTTAGGCTATAGCTTCTATATACTTGATATCAATTGCTGGACGCTCCATTTTGAAGAACAAAAAGAAGAAAGAAATTAAAAAAAATGCTTTATTACATAATATTGAAACTCATTATAACGGAGAATTACAAAAGCTAATATTACACATGAATTCCCAGGTAGCATCATAATCAAAGAAACGAAATCAAATTACGAAAATGTGGAGGGACTGGAATTGAATTGAAAGAGTGATTCTTACTTACCCCGTCTCTGCCTGCGGAAATTTAGTACCCAAAATACCACAAATCGACCAAATATAGAAACAGGGCCACAACTGTTGTTTCGATCTGTGACTACTTGTTCTGCAGGGGACGCATATAGAGAAAAGTAGGAACTTTAGAGGAGAGAAAGAATAAGAAGCGCAGCGAATCGAAGCAGCTTCACTTTCCCGATGAATAAAAATGAAATTAAAAGGAGAGGACTCCAATAAAAATGAAATTAAAAGGTGTTCACTTTTGTCAATGAAGTGTTCATCAATAAGAGACCACTAATTAGGTTTTTCTTTCTAGAGAGAATATTAAATATAAGCTAGTATCTCTCTCTCTCTCTCTCTCTCTCTCAAGGAGAGGGAGCTAGGTTTCCTTAGGTAAGCTTGGAGACTCTCGTCCGGCGGCTCCCGTGCCGCACCAAGCTATTAGCCTTGTCGATAAACGGTGAGTGCGGCCGGGCGGGGATGTTTTGATGGCTGTTTCTCAGCCTGTGCTGCGGCAGCGTGGCTTGGACCTTGACAAGCTTGCAAGCCTATGGTGGGTCTGCGTCTTCTGATCGTTTGGAGGCTCTAGCGGCAGCAGACTGGTGGTATCGGCGTTCTCTTCCCTTGATCGACGGTGGCGACTGGCAGGACGGCTCAAGATAGGGCTTCGACGGGCTCGTTTTGGATCAGAGTTTTCTGATCTGGTATGGGTGCTTTGGAACTATGCGGGAAGGAGGTGGTGCTTCTTGTCGGCGTGCTGGCGATGATGGCGGGGTGGATGGTCGTCCGACGTCTACTCGTGGCGGTGGCTAGGGTCTCATCAACGTGGTGGAGGCGTGGTGGCTGCTGCAACTTGGAGTTTGGCTAGGGTTTGAGTGCTCTTGGGTCTGGGCTTTGCTTTGGGCCCAATTTTATTGTTTGTTTGTTTGTTGTTTTATTTTGTGTAATAATGCTCCATCTTTTACTGGTGGGTGCAGTGGGCCTTGGTCCTGTATACCTTGTTTCTTTGGGTTGTTACAATGTGTCCAAGGGTCAGTACTGATGTACACCAAGAAGGTCTTAGGCGGATGTACTGATTTTTTTGGTGTTGTAGCTTCTTATTGATCAAGGCAGAGTAGTCTAGGCTAGTAGTCATTTTTAATGTGTAGTCAGTGCACTACTTGAGCAACGAATGTAATGGGTGATCTTCGGATCTCCTAGCTTGACTTTGTACGGTCGTATGATCTTTTCGATCATAGGAATATATCTTTCTTTCCCCTAAAAAAAATAATAATAAGAGACCACTAATTATAAAAATATTTAAATAAAAAAAGAAACATTTACCGATGAAACTTTGTTGAAAAAACTATCCATAAAAGATGTAAAATGGACATACATTTCCAGAAAAGTCTTCCATAAAAAATAAAATAAAAAGGAATGTATCTTACGGACGACTAATTGATCACCCATAAAAAAAGGTAAACAAATGCAAGTACATATTGTCGCCATAGCGTGCAACACTCAACCACATTGACTATTTCGCTCACTGCTAAAAGGCCAAAAGTTATAAATAGAAGGAAATGATTAGAAAGCCTAATTTCAATCCAACTTTTTCTTCTTTATTAGTGTATATTGAAGTTTGAAGTTTCTACATAAGTAAACCTAGCTGTCTGCTAGGGTTGAGATCGATCCTCTTGGTTGCTATATCCGGAGCTTCTGCTATCCACCTAGGTGAGGGTCACCTGCCGTCCTTTAACATCGCGTGGGGTACACGCGCTGACGGTACAGTGCTGAAACCAAAACACGGTTATTGATAGCAGAATTTTCGTGCTATATCTGGCATTTTCTTTGTTGCTTCTACCAATGGAGACCTTTGTAGGCCTGGGTCTACTTTTTTCTCTTTCTTACCAATCTCGATGGAGGTGGACTTGTGGTGGCATTGGATTGCGGTTGTATGTGAGGTGTTGATCTCTTTGGTGGGGAGGTTTTTGCAGGTTTGGTTGATGGAGATAGACCCAGGCGTTCAAAAAGTGGACCCAAATCTATCTGTTCGATTTGAGTTCTTCTCCAATAACCTTTGTAGGGGGGTGTATTGTATTTGGATTTGTGCAGACTTTTTTTAAATGACAGACTTTTTGAAAAGTCCACAGACTCTTTAAAAAGTCGATAGACTGTTATAGATTTCTTAAAACCATTGATTTTAGCAACAGACTTTTATCGATTCATGAAAATCTATATATTTTATTATGAATGACTTCTACAGATTTCCTAGGATGTACATAACATAAAAAAAAAAAAAACAAAAAAACAAATGCAGC
>LYNE01002817.1:32651-44532 GCA_001662545.1 Rosa x damascena
TCAAGACTTTCATGGACTGTTAAAAGTCTATATTGAATACACCCAGACTTTTAAATTCCATAGATTTCTTTAAAACTTCCACTAATTCCATATACAATACACCCCCCGTAGTGTCCAACTCGGACCTTTTGTATTAAAATCCGGGTCGGTCTCAGTTCCTAAGAAAAAAAAGATCTACTAGACCAAACAGGACTTAGATATACCTCATATGATTGATGTCACACATATCTACAACTTGTTCAAAGGGCCTAACGTCTGACTTGTGGATTACAAGTTGTTTGCTAAGGTTACTTCTTGTTGCTGTTGTCGGTATGAAAATTAAGGATTTATTTATTCAGCATAAATAATTAAGGATTTTATTTGTCGGACATAATTTAGATTCTATAGTACAATAAAATCAAAATAACTTTTTTTGAATCAAGCCCCTGGGCGGAAATAGTATATTCATCAAAAATCAAAGGGTTAATGCTCATACACCCTGATCTTAGCAAAATACTTCCCAAAAACCCCAACAAAATACTTTTGTTCCTCTCCACCCAGACTTCTGTCTCTTTCCTTCCTTCTCACCCAACTTGTCATTTTCTCTTCCATCAGTACCCTTCTGATAACTTTTTGCATAGTATGTTTAATATTTTTACATTTTGATGAAACGTGGTGGACCCATTTTTTTTTATTTGTTTAAATAGAAGCATGATAAATTCATCCTCTATCTCAAAGGTAAACAGTACATTTTACTATTCATAATTTCGATCGCCGACAGACTTGAATTAGTTGCTATCTGCAAAAATACTAGCAAAGAATTGCAAAAAGAAAAAGAAAAATTGAGAAAATTGAAAGCCTATAGAGATAATCTTAACAGAGAATCTCCCAACTACTGGGATATCATCTATAGACTTCAAACCAGAATCTATAAAGTAGAACAAGATATTGATAATCTTTTATATGTTCTGGAAGAGGAACAAAAACCTCTTGATTATTTGAGCATTGGTTAAATCCGCACATCACTGGTATCAGAGCTCAAGGAGAACCCCTCCTAAATGGGGACAATGTCAGAATTATTATTAGAGAAAATAAATTCTCTATTAAATTCCTCTGATGAGAAATATCAGAGGCTGTTATTAGAATTATCTAGATGTCAAACTCATCTAGAACAATTACCTGCTATAATCCACCAAATGGAAAGATTGGAAAACTATCTAGATGTCAAACTCATCTAGAACAATTACCTGCTATAATCCACCAAATGGAATGATTGGAAAACAAACTGGATTATATCAAGGAACTTCCAAAAACGGAAGAAGAAAAGCTGACAGTCGTCAGTAGAAAAATCAATGAACAGCAAAAAACGCTGGATTCTATGAAGAATATACTAAAGGACAAGAAAGTGCTTCCAGTAAAAACAAAGAAAGCTAATGGATTCAAACCATTAGAAAGGCCAGAGAAGAATTTGATTCCAAACATGATTTTTCTAGAACCATCAACTAGTTCTACTAGTATTCGATATGAAAATCCGAAAGAAACTCGAGATGTTAAAATGATAAGCATCTTCGGGAAAAAGAAAGGAGTACAACTCCTAAATGCTGAAGAATTTGAATACAATGAAATCGAGCATGAGGTAAAAAACGCCTGAATTCCAAAGATGGATTTCAAACAGATCTACAAAAGGGGAACGTTTGATCTGATGGATAGCCATCACTTCAAATTACTTGAATTCACAACCCCTTCTACAACAGGAGAAACAGATCTTCTGCTAGTCACTCCTGAAGAAGTTGCCAGAGCAAGGGGAAAAAAATATCAATTTATGCACATTGGAGCAGTCCAAGTTGGCATAAAACTTCTTGCCCGAGAAGGTATAAACTGTTCAGTTCTATGTGTCCTACAAGACAATAGACTAACAGATTTTCAAGCTAGTCTGCTGGGAACACTTGAAGCATCTTTGTGCAATCAAGTAGCTTATTTCAACTGCTTCCCAAATTTCTCAACCAGCTTGAAGGATGCAGCCCACTGTCTTCGACTGAGAGTCAAGACAGATGGCATATCAATGAAAAAAGATATGCAGGAATTGGCAATAGTATACAGAATATACTATAAACTGATGAGTGCTACAGTAGAGCCAAAGACAAGGATATCAAACATCCCTGGTCTTACTACTGGATTTCTCACCAGTCAGAAGAACCATTCACAACAGATTCACAAGGTTGCTTGGAATGAAGTAACTTTTCCTATTGAATGGAAATTATCTGGTCCAAAGCTACCAGCAGAGCGTGCAAAAGCTAAAATTTATGAAAGTAGAAAGACTGGACAAATCAGTCTAAATTTTGACAATCACAGGAAAAGTGATGTCTGTCCTGAAAACATCAGGATAAATAAAAATCTTCTCAGAAGAAGTTACAGCACTAGGGAAGAAGCTAGTGTTAGTGGTACAAAAAACTCTGTAGAACCATCAGAGTCTATCACTGAAGAAGAACTAGAAGCTGATCTAAACAGACCAGTAAACATGTTTAGAGCACAAAAGCTCTATGATCTTTATGAAGAAGCTGAGAATTGTGAAAATCCTGAACGATTAGAAAAACTCATGGAAGAAATGAAAAAATTCAATCCAGGAAAGGAAAGAAAACTCCTTCCCTATCAGGATATTGAAATGGAAGAAGGAGAAAGCTCCAAAACTTCCATCATAAGAGAAAAGGGAAAGCCTAAACTCCCTGTACAGAAGGCCCCTATGGGCAAACATGGATGAAGAAATTCTCAAAGATTTGTCCCAGAGGACAAGATACCCAGAGTACCAATTTCCAACTATGGAATTTGGCTAGATCTGGACAAAGCTCTAGACAAGAGAAAAACTCTTGACCAATGGGTAGATAGCCTAATGATGGCCTCTGCTCTTACTCTTGGAAAATTCGAAGCTCCTGATCTTCAGATGTACTTTGAAACTACTCTCACTGGAGTAGCAAAAAAGTATTATTTCTCTTTCAAAGAAACAGCCAGAGGAAAAGAATGGCTAGAAGAAATCAAAACTTCGAAATCTCCGTATGATTTTGCAGTACCCCTGTACGATCAGTTCTGTGGAGATCTCTCAAATTTGAGTGAAAAGGCTAAAGAAACGGCCAAATCAAATATCCATGCTCTCAAGATCTGCGACATGAGATATTTTGAAGAATACTTGAATGAATTTCAAGAATACTACTGTACAATTGGTGAACTAGAGAATACTGATCTAGTCAACTTATTGCACAGAAAACTCTCTGAACCATGGAGAACAGCTGTGAGAGAAAGCATAGCTGAAAAACCAATTGAAAGATTTTCAGGTGGAGGGATTGCCGACAGAATCCGGCAATTATTAAAAGAGCAATGCAAAGCCAATCTTAGAGCCAAGATGGCCAAGAAACAACTCAAGGGAGTTGAAAACTTCTGTTATGGAATACTGGATATGCCCACAAATTGGGGATGCCATGAATCCAAATTCCACAGAAAGAAGAAAGAAAAATATTACTCTAAAAAATTCAGAAAGAGTAATCAGAAAAAGGATTGGAAATTCAAGAAAAGATCCAATTACAAGAAACAACATGATGAAAATCCTAAAAAGAAATTCTTCAAGAAAAAGAAGAATACTCATCAGCATAAACAACCAAGCAAGAAAGCTTGCAGGTGTTGGCTATGCAAAGCTGAAGGGCACTATGCCAATGAATGCCCGAAAAAGGGTAAAAGATCTACTAAAGCGCTCTTTGAAGAATATTAGTAGATAGTAGAAACGGCAAACATGAAAGGCTACGAAATAGCCTATTCTGATGATGAAGAAGACAACAGGTCAGTATACTCTGCCTGGTCTGAAGAAGAAGAGTCATTTGAATCTGAGTCAGATTCTAAAGAAGAGCACTTCGAATCCAGACAAATGAATGTCTTGAGAATCAAAAATTGAGAAGAAAGTAAGACAGAAGCGTCGATGTCTTCTTATCAGGTGAACCCTGGTACATTCGTTTGTGACTACTGCTTATGTCACGAAAAAAATGGTCTCCCTATGTTTTGTGAAGAGTCAAAAAAGACTTATCACAAAGAATGCTTCATAGCTGAAGCAAGAAGGAAAACCAAGAATGGCCTTGTCAGCCAATTGGTTGAACAAGAATATGAAGAATATTTCTCTGAGCAAAAGGAGAAAGAAGTAGAAACTTTGTTCCAAGAAATCATGGAACCATCTTCCTCAAAAATAAAGGAAGAAATCATTGATGAAGAAAAAATCGATGAAAAAGAAAATTTTGAACTGGTTGAACCACCAGAAATTGTTCCAGAAGAATGTAAACCATTCATTCCAAAGGAACAAGCTCAAGAAAATGAGCTTCAACAATCGAAAGTCGTCTCTACTAGTAGATACAGCAACTACATAGAGATTGGGCTCAAATTCCCTGATCACAAAAAATATCATCTACATGCCTTTGTAGATAATGGATCAGGATTTACTGTTGCAAAGAGATTTGCAATTCCAGATGAACTCTGGAAAGAAGATAAGAAAAGATCTGCTACTGGTGTCACCTTTGATGGAAGTCATCTCACCATGAATAAAGTATCAAAAAATGTTCATATCACCATTGGTGGAGGAACCTTTATCATCCATGATGTCTGGCAATCTAAAGGCCAAGGCTCAGATTTCTTGTTGGGAAATGATTTCATTCTCCAACAGAGATTTATTCAGGATGAAGAAGCGATAGGCTTCAGAAAAGGAGAACGGGTGTTCTGGGCAGACCGACTTACACAAGCAAAAAGTGTAGTAGGTCCTAGTTTTACTACTCAGTATCAGAGATCGCAACAGAATAGTGGTGATATTACCCCCTACAAACCTAAATTTGAACCTATACTCCAAATCAAGCAACAAGAAGAATTACTTGTTGAAGAATCTTCTGAAGAAGAAGAAGAAACTAGTGAAGATGAAGAAGCTAGTTTCATCCATGAGCATAACCTCAAGCACTTTCAAAACAAGCTTGAGTCTCAGAAAATTCCCACTCTTGAAAAAATCAAGAAACTACTCGAACAGAATATCGATGTAGATCCTCAGAAGTTTTGGGAAAAAGACCCAGTGGTCTGTGAATTAAGATTACATGATATGAATGCCATCTGTCATGTCAAAGCCATTCCTCAGTACAAAGAGGAAGATCAAAAAGAATTCAGAAAAGATATTGAAGATCTCCTGAACAAGAGATTGATTCAACCTTCCACTAGCCCTCATCATGCTCCAGCTTTCTATGTGAGAAATCATGCAGAAAACCTAAGAGGAAAAGCTAGAATGGTGATTGACTACAGAGATGTCAACAAGAAGACTGTCAAAGACGGTTATCAAATTGCTCAAGTAAGAGTATTGATCAACCAGCTCAGAGGAGCTAAAATCTTTTCGAAATTCGATGCAAAGTCGGGTTTCTGGCAGGTCAAGATGCATCCCGAGAGTGTACCTCTCACTGCATTTGGAACACCACAAGGACATTACGAGTGGCTTGTAATGCCTTTTGGTCTCAAGCAAGCTCCCTCAATCTTCCAGAGAAAGATGGATAACATCTTCAAACATGTTGCGGAGTTCTGCGTCGTCTACATAGATGACATTCTCGTCTTCTCCAAAAACAGAGAAGAACACATGAAACACCTCCACGAGGTCGTAAAGCTGATAGTTCAGCATGGAATTATCCTAGGAGAAAAGAAAATCTTCTTTATCCTCGATGAAGTCGATTTCCTAGGAATAAACATCAAGAATGGAGTCATAAAACTCCAACCTCATATTCTTGAGAAAATCTGGAAATTCCCAGATAAAATTCCTGATGCTAAGTGTCTAGAGAGATTCCTTGGTGTCATAAATTATGGGAGAGAGTAAATTATGGGAGAGACTTCATTCCTAAAATCTCAGGGTTAACAGCAATGTTATCTCCAAAGACAAGTTCCAAAAGAAAATGGAACTTCACAGAAGATGATGAAAAAATTGTGAAGCAGATAAAAAATCTCTGCAAAAACCTCCCTCCTCTTCAACAACCAGAAGAGAATGATGAAATTATCCTCCAAACAGATGCGAGCGATAATTATTGGTCTGGTGTGGTTCTGGCAAAAACGCCTGGAACAAACATTGAAAAAATCTGTAAATTTTGTAGTGGCAAGTTCAGTCCTGCAGAACTAAATTATCCCACAGGGGAAAAAGAAATTCTAGCTATCAAGAAAACAATTTTAAACTCTCCAGCTTTTCTTGGAAAACCCTTTACTGTCTGCACCGATTGTGCCAGAGTAAAGAATTTCAAAAATTTCAAACTTGATAAAGCTGCTGATAGAGGAAGATTAACAAACTGGCAATTATTTCTTAACCAATATGATTATACTGTTGAATTAATTGCAGGAAACAAGAACTATCTTCTAGACGCCTTGACCAGAGAAATAGCAATGTTCAGCCAAAGAGATGACGACGAAGGTCGTAATCCCAGAAGCAGAAGAACTGGGAAAGAACATGAGCCTGAAGAGGATCCCAAAGAAACCAAAGAAAAAATCCTCAAAAGGTTTCTGCTAAGTCCAAAAGGACTAGCCTCAACTGATCAATCCCAGGGTAAAGGATTGGCTAGCCCGTCTCAAACGGCAGACGGTAAAGGCTCATCAAGACCGTTGACGGCTGCTGCTTTGCCAAAAAGCAGACCAACTCCAAATGGAGTTATAAATGTTTTTAATTATGAATTAAGAACCTTTGATGCTCCTGTGTTCAGAACTGGCAAGAGACTAGCTTATCACCAGAAGGCAATCTTAGACAATCTCCTATTTGCCTTTCAAGAAAGAAGCAGTGGTCTGATGTTCCCAGCTCTCTTTGCATTAGCTGAAGAACTCTACGAAAATGGTAGGCCACAGTTTGAAGAACCTCATACACAGCAGAGTGCTGTAAGAAAAGAAAAAATTCACTTCCTCGAAAGTCCAGAAAGTGCTAGGGTCCCTATCATGGCACTTAATGAATCAGACTGGCATGAATTTCACAGTTTGATAGGAAGTCATAATTCTGAAGACCGAGTTCCTCCAACTCTCTTTATCATTGCAGGACCTTATGTTGGAAGATACTTAGTCAATGTTCAAAGTGAACATCCTCAGGAACACAAGCTCTGGCTTGTTGAAAATGGTTTTGTCCATAATCTGTGGACTAAAACAAATGATGATCTGAAAGGTTTACCACCTATTATTGTCAACACAGTCAAAAACATTAGAAAAAATGACTGTATACTTCGTCTGAAGTTCAGATCCACTCCTCCAGAATGGATCCAAAAGGCAAACGATGAAGTTGAATATATTCCTCCATATCATTATGTGAGAATTATTCAAAGGAAATATCTTCAACCAGCCTGTGTAGGGTATAATGACCAACCAAACTCAAGCATCCCATGGATGAAGGCCATGACTCTAGAGTATATTAAAAAGATCATCTCTGAAGATATCAGCAATACCTTCCTGGCAGCAGGAGAAAAAATTATTATTACTGCATACGATCATCCTGACGTATTCAGCAGTGACCTATTCCTATCTCTCACCAGAAAAGAGATAGATTCGACAATGGCATGCATGCACTGGGTGGAAAAGCTTGAAAATGACAACCACTACAAGATGTATGTTGATACAGATGTCGAAGATAATGCTACCACTGTTAGAATGGCCCAGGAAGACAATAGCTCTTTTGTCTTTGGCCACCATTCAGAAACAGACGTGAATATGTAGCATCACGGGTGAAGCTACAGGTAAAAGAAGAAAACCACCAAATTAGTAACTGTAGCACTTTTGACCTTTTAAAAGTTAAAGGCTACTTTTGCTTTGAAAAAGAGAACACTTCACCTACCTGCTTTTGTTTTTCTCTATCCGACCTCCACCAGCAGGAGCACTCAGAAAAGCAAAAGTTCACGGAGTTGTCCTGTACATTTTTATGTTTTGAATTCTAGTTTGAGTTCCGCTTTCTATATAAAGAGCTTTAAATTTCATTTGTAAGGCATCGGAAAATTGAGCAGAAGAGTCTTCTCTCAAGAAGTAAGAAAGCCATAGTAGCAGTGTGCTTTTCCTACCGATTCAGTGTGCAGTAGTGTACTTTCATTACAAGTAAGTACCTGTTCTCATTCTCATGGATAGCTAAACAGCCTTCTGCTGTTTACCTGAGGATGAGGCTCTGAATTTTTAGCATGTATCTCTGTTGAATAAATAAAATAATGATTACCCACCTATTTTGTCAAAATTAAATAGTGTTTAATCTGTTTTGTATTCTATCTATCACTATCTGTTTTTCAATTCTGCATTCCATCTAGAACCATCACTATCTGTTTCCTATACGAATTCTGAAGTTTGAAAGGCCTTGCCTACCAGAAAAACCCAGTTTTAGAAAACTAAAATTAAGACAAGCAGCAGTGATTCCGCCTGTTAAAGTATCCGCTAGGCAGGGAGCCGTTAGGAGAAAAACTTAGGCATGTTGAAGGCTAGTCTTGTTTTCGTTTTGTTTTTTTTAATGAAGTTTTTAAGGAAGACAAACGCTCTAAAACTCAGGATAGCATAGAAACTACCCCTTTTAGTCTTTTCACAAGAGAATAGTAAGATACATAAGTACGTGTGCATTTGGGCATAATACTTGGGATATCTGGGTAAACGGGAAATAGCCCAAAATCAAAATAAACCGTTACATAGCATTTCGCTGTCATTTAAGGACATAGACAGACAAGAAGATAGTGGTAGTACCCACAGTGGTACATAGAAAGACTTACTCATTATACATTCAAATATGTAAAGATAGCCGGGATCCTCCATTGGTACTACGCCGGAGGCGCTAGAGATCTAGGTTCTTAATACAAGGAAATTATTGTAATTAGACAAAAAGCCAAAAACATAGAGTTGGGCCAATGGCCAAAGCCCTAGCCCAAAGAGGAGAAGCCCAAAACCACAAGGCCCAGCAGGATTTAGAGCAGTCCAAACTTCATCTCCTCATGCGTCCGTGCAGCGCCGTCCGCTCCCACCACCTGTCCGCCTGTCCGTCATATCTTGCCTCTCTAACCACGCTCAACCAAGTCGCGCCAGCCCGACCCAACATACAACGCCTCGCCGCGCACCCCTCTAGAATCACAAGCCGCTCGGATCCTCCAGATATTAACATAATTGGTAAAATTCTATATTTACCAATACTAAAATAACTTTTTTGTATTTTTCGATTTCAATTCTCTTGATTTCAACTTTTTCCATATATATATATATATATATATATATATATATATACATATATATAATTGGTAAACTGTGGTATCTACCAAAACTAAAGCAATATTTTCGGTATTTTTCATTTTCAATTCTATCGTTTTGTTGAACTAAAAGTCAGTTTAACATGAAAACATTCCGTTAATATTCGGTCAGTTCAATAATTGTCAAACCAAACAGGCAGCCATATAATCGGTTCAATTTCAATTCAATTTTATCATTTTGTTGAACTAAAAGTCAGTTCAACCTTAAAACATTCCGTTAATATTCGGTCAGTTCGATAATTGTCAAACCAAACAGACAGCCCTATAGGTAAACAAAGGTCTAATCGATTTGCAATTTAGCATACATGAGACTGTAACCAAAGGGGAACAAGAGACCACCGCAGAAATTGGGCAGGCCATGTTGGAGATTCCATGTACTATAATCTAGACACAGTTCATTTCAAATGAGGAACACAGTGGATTGACTACTGTCATTCTCATTCATTCAGAATTTCAGATGTTGAATCTCTTAAGTTTAATACTGTCCCTTTGATTTCCTATCCAAGGGATTCTACATGGCACTCAAACGACCAGCCCTACACGACATTTTGCTGAACAATATATTATGGGAGTGAAAAGTGATTCTACCAACACTTACACATGTTAACCTCCCTATGAGATAACCCTCCTCTTGGTTCTTGGTCTGCTTGTGTACACAGTTTGTGCAATCCAGACAGATGCAAGAATTCTGTTCCATTCTCACCATCACATAAACTGGAAAATTACCTGCAAATGCTTCGCCTTTTTCTATTCTTCATTTTCAACAGCTTCATAATCTCTCTAGTAGAAGGGAAAAATGCTTCGGGCCGAACACAGAAAGGCTGAAAAACTGAGAACAATGCTTGCATATCTGTTTCAAACTGATTGATCCCTCCATCGAAAAATTGAATGCCACACGTGATATCACTGCAAGATATGAAATGGTCAAGCCCCTCAGCTAGACTTCTCCACAGATCTAAAAAATCTGTGGCATTGAGAGTCATTCTTAGAAGAATAAGATGACATCTCAAAGCGTCTAGTGGTTCAACAAAATCCACAGATATATTTAGATCCACAGCTGCTGATATTTCCACGGGAGCCAAGTCTTCTAGCTGTTGCTCATAGAGTTTCATCTTTTGCACATATTCCCATGAAAGATTTTCAAACTGACGAAGAAGAACAGAAATGATCTCCGTCAACCAGTTAGTAGCGAGCTCAGACAAGCTTTGTATTTCTTCCCTGAAAAAATTATAATCAGTATTCTTATCTTTTCTCCGGTTGCTAGGATCATTTTCAGCAAGTTTCATCTCCAAAAAATTTACATCATCACTCCACTGTCGAAGCTTCAATTCAATGTATTTGGCAGCATTAATTGATCCACAAACTCTAACTAAGGCCTCATCATGTGGATTGTCAGGAGTAATTTCTGTTCTCTTGCAATGTACAAGCAATACTTTAAAAAAGTACCACAGGAATCTGATGGCAGTTAATCTAATAAACTGTAAACGTGGTAAGATGACAGGCATAGTCTGGCATCTTTCAACCATCTCCCATGTGATTCTAAGGGCAGACTCTGCAATCAATGGGGCTTTGTGGTCTTCTCTTGTAGAAATAAGAAAATGTTGCGTATCAAAGGGCAACTCAGCTCCCTCTTTGCCATCTACTGTCCAAGCTCTTTCATCTTTCAAATCTGTTTTAAGTTTATTGCAGGCATTCTTGAGCTCTATCTTTGCCCAAATCTTGAGCCAGTCTGATCTATTACCAAATATCATCAACACTGAAGTGTTCCCGGAGAGACTCTCCACCCTTTCTAATTCTGTTGAAAACAGACTGGTTTCAGAACTTAAAAGTGACTGTATCCGTTTATCAAATAAAACAATAAGATCAATAAGATGAAGCCATGACAATATAACTTCGGATTTCATCTGTTTCTCCTGGTATTTTTCAGCAAGAGAAGAGAAAATTCTTTTTGCCAAAAATTCAGAAAGCAGTTGTACCATGGAAGACACCCAAGCTTCTTTGGCACTGTAGCTTATCAATTTTGCTCCATCAATCAGAGGCTGCAAGACATCATCCACGCCTACTATAAAGTCCCTTGTGATTTTGTAGGCAAGCTCAAATATAAACTCAGGTTGATCAACCCACTTTGAGAAATGGTATTCCATGCGTGATGCAATAGGAGACACCAATTCATCGATGGCCCAAAGCTGTATTATGCACTCCTTTTGTCCTGAGAGGTTGAGTTGTCGGTTTTCCCTCCTTGTTTGTATTTGCTGTAAAGCACAAAGAGCTAAAAAGCTATCTGAATAACTCCTCCTTTTTTCTCCTTGCATTGAGATTAATGGATTTGAAAGGCCTGAGAGCTCACTTTCTATTTTTAATGTCGAAAGTTTTGGTGGCCATCCAAGAGAAGCGAGAAGTGCACGGTGATCTGCAAAGACTTGTGGACGAAGAATAGCCAAAGTTTTGTCCACCCTAGCATCAACAGATTTCAGAAGATGATGCCACTGTGGTCGAAGTTTCACAAGGCCAACCAACACTTCCAAATCATTCAAAGCTTTTATGGCCTGAAGCAACTTTTCCTGCTTTGTTCCAGAGTTCTGCATTCCAGAGATACCATAATGATTAATTGGCCCTTTTCA
>LYNE01002818.1:14028-40973 GCA_001662545.1 Rosa x damascena
CCATAGAAAGCAACTCACACCTTGATTTCTATCAAATATAACATAGAAAACAACTCACACCTTGAATTCTATCAATTGTACCAAATCGTACCATAGAAAGCAACTCATACCTTGATTTCTATCAATCGTACCAAATCATACCATAGAAAGTAACTCACACCTTGATTTCTATCAATCGTTAATAAGGAAAACAACTTGCACCTTGTCTCCTTAAAAACCGTTAATAAGGAAGCAACTCACACCTTGTTCCCTAAAAACACGTAATGTCATGAGTTATCAATAACCAATTCCCGTTACCCTATGAATTACCTATATGGCAGACAGACTAGAGCTCTAACTAAAACGTAACCACTCGTCCGGCCAAAGACGTGATTACCTGATATTCTGCCCAAGGTCATAGACCTTCGTTCCTCGGGCCGCACAGTCCCTTGGAGCAAAACATTATACCCAAGGTCATAGATCTTCGTTCCTCGAACTTCTCAGTCCTTGGACCAAAACATTTAAGAAGTCGCACATGACTCAAAATGTTACACGAATCTCAACGCTTTTCAAAACAATCGAAATCAACATTTCCATAATCATTGTTTTCCGAAAAGCCATAATACAAAACAATAAAAAGCATCAGTCCATGCATATTGTTTTCATACACAAATCTCAACGCTTTTCCCAAATCTCAACGCTTTTCAAAACAAATCGAAATCAACATTTCCACAATTATTTGTTTTCCAAAAGCCACAACCCAAAACAATAAAACACATCATTCATGCCTATTGTTTTCATAAATCCACAAACCACCAAAACATATATATTTCACGTAAATATATATACACGTAGTCATCCGCTCAGGAATGCCTACTAAGACTAACTATAGTTTGTAGTTAAATCAATAACTCTCAAAACGATAAAGGTAATTCCGTTCGTAAATGAACCTTGTGAGATTACTCACCTCGAAACTCCTGCTGCTTCTTCAATAGGGAACAAAGTAGCCAATCCACAAGATAACTGTCCAAATACTTCGTCAAGTACCTAATCACATACGGTTTCAACTTAGTAACAATTCACAAACAATTTAAGTCTGAAACCCCTGTTTTGAACTAAAATCCCCAAAGTGACGCCAATCGAGGAGAAACCACATCTGAGACCTCCCAAAGTCTTTGGAATACTTCCACAATCGATGTGTCCAAACCACAAGTCGATCAGATGCTCAAATCCTCACGGATTGAATAAATCAACTGGTATGAAACAGTTAAAATCATAACAAATACATTTGAACTCCAAAATTTGCATATTATATATCGAAACGCTCGTATCAACGAGTAGAACATATATAATACCAGAAACAGTTCCTAATATGGCTGGAACGCCGCCACCGGCCAAAACTCAATATTTCACAAAACTTCCAACATCAAAGCTGATCATCTAAGCATGCTTGTGAATTTTCATAACTAGCTCGAAGTCAGAAAACAAGCATAAAGGGTCGAAAACTACCTCACAAGCTTTGAATTACTGTTCAATCCGAGTTGAACCAAGTTTCACGTGAATCGATCCAAACAACCACCAAGGATCGATCAAGGAGGCTGCTCTGAGCTCCCCAAGCCCGGTTTGAAGCTTCGCCAACGTCGGAGATCGGAGAACCAATCGGGTTTGACTTCCTCAAACTTCGCTGCCTTCTAGTGCCGCCACCACCGAGAATCGCCGCTAGAGGACACCACAGGGAGGAGCGGACGGCAACGACGAACCGATCTGGAGAGTTTCGTCGTCGAAGACGGCCGGAGTTCGCAGGAAAAGCTTGGTCGGGTCGGCCGGGTTCGGGTCGGGTCAGTCGCAAAACTCAAATAGTGAAGGTGCAGCCGAGAGAGAAGAGAGAGAATGGGAAAATTTCCAGAAAAGGAAAATGGAATTATGAAAATATTTTCGGAAATTCTCTATTTATACCAAAATGGAAACTTCTTCCAATGGCCATAACTTCTTCATATGAACTCCGATTTCCGCGTTCCACATGTCCACGAACTTGTGTCGACATGTTCTACAACTTTCGTGAAGGAAGTTTTCAGCGAATCTCAACGTATCAAAAGTCAACCTTTGCGCCACCCCTAAAGTCATATTCTTCAAATAATTATTCTCCCGAAACACTTCCGCTCCACCCACGAGCCATGAAACTGTCCAATAACCACAATTTAAATTCCGGAAATTCCTCGAAAAATAAATACGAATTTCCGGGGCATCACACGTCTACTAAAGACTTCACATGGACATCATTTCTTTCGAGCGAAACGAAGCATGAATCAAAAGTTGATTTCTGGACTAAGTATGACCGACACAGCTGCCTAGGGGACTGCCTCCGTCCACCACCAGCCTAGGGCTGGCGCAGTCCCTATCCATAATGCCATGGATAGCGTCCATCATGGTGATGGCGCCCAAGGTGATGTTGCAATCACCAACTTGCTTCAAATAGCGTTTCAGACGCTCAGGCCTAACCAAAATACTCATTGATTGCTTCTACAGCCTCTTGCTCGTTTTACAAAGCCCGTTCCTTAGGGAAATTAGGACTAAGACCATCCTATGCAAAGGAAATGAACATACTCATTTTTTTCTTACATAGAATACATGGGGATTCTGTGGATTGATTCAACCAACTTGCGGACGCTTAAATATTTCATGATGTTGGTTGACACTCAAACACGCTGGTCACGTGTTATGCCATTGTCCACCTATAAATGCTGCTTATGCTACACTCCTAGCACATATCATATGACAACGGGCTCACTCTGCAGATCATCCTATTCAGTCAATTGGATTTGACTATGTTAGATAGTTTACATCGAAAGACTTTCGATGGATATTGCAATGGGACTGATGTTGGACATCATGTTCCCATGTACAGATCCAAATGGTCTTGCGGAAACGACTATGATGATAGTCCGGACATTGGTAATGCGCACCAATCTCCTGATATCCGCTTGGGGTGACGCAATATCGCATGCAGCTATGCTAATTCGTCTACGACCCACCACCACTCAATGTACCTCTGCGTTACAGCTAGTGACTGGGTATAAGTATCGTACTTACGCATATTTGAGTGAGCCATTTATGTGCCAATTGCGCCGCCACAGCTCTCTATGATGGGTCTGTACAGACGAATGGGCAACTACGTTGGATTGGAGACTCCAACAATCGTCCGCCACTTAATGCCCTTGCAAGGCGATCTCATTACCGCTAGATTTGCGGGTTGTCACTTTGATGAGACAGTCTTCCCGTCGTTAGGGAGAGATAAGAACACGGATGTTCAGCAGGAACGATAGGAATTGTCGTGGCATGTCCTCACTATGTCTCATCTCGATTCCTGTCAAAGTGACGAGATCACACAAATATGCTGCAAACAAGCTTGCAAGGAAGGACGTCCCTACGAGAGGATGTAGCGCCACCCTACACGGAGGTAGGCATGGTGCCAACACCAAAGAGAGTGGCACTCTGGCTTTACAGGCCATGGCCCCAGCTAGGATGTGTTGGAGGCCCGTAGGTTTGAAGGACACTTTGGCACATTCCAATCCTTTGATCATCAAGACTCAAAATCCGTCTCATGAGAATCTTCCGGGTTAGGGTTATCGTTGGGGGACGCCTCAACGTCAGAACCTATTCATGAGAATATAGAGCTCTATGAAAATTACACTAGTGTACTTGAGACGTGGGATAGAAACTCCATCATAATTGATGATGTAGTTGCGCATTTCGTTGCTTATGAGTTTGCTGAGTCAGATGATATCGAACCACGCTCCGTTGATGAATGAATGCCAACGTAGAGAGATTTGGCCTAAATGGAAAGATGTGATCCAGGTTAAGATGGATTCTCTAAGGAAGAGGAAGGTTTTCGAGCTAGTGATGCCAACACCTCCTAACATAAAACTTGTTGACTAATGGGTCTTTGTTAGAAAGTGTAGTGAGAAAAAGATATGGTAATCTCGCCTTATGGCGCAAGGCTTCTCATAAAATGCCCGGAAATCGACTATGATGAGACATATTCTCTCGTAATGGATGTCATTGCACTCCACTACCTTGTCAGTTTGGTAGTTTCCGAATAACTGAACATGCAGCTTACAAATGTGGTCACTACGTATCTCTGTAGGGATCTAGATACAGAATATACATTAAGGTTCATGGTGAACTTCATTTACCCAAGTCAAGTGGCTCTAGACCACGAAGCGTGTTTACAAAGAGGTTGAAACGCTCGCTAAAATGACTACTTGATTGGGAAGAGATATGCCCACGCGTTTCCATAACAAGTTTCGGATTCCATCGTGGTTCATGTTGGACATGATCTTCATTAGAAGCCCTTAAAGAGTTAAGGGAAACCGCTGAACACTTGAAATCCGATTTTGAGATGAAGGATTATGGGAGAACATGATTATGTCTCAGTTTGGAACTTGAGCATCGTGTCGATAGATGCTTAGGCATTTTGACAAGGTCAAACCTTCAAGCACCCCCATGATCGTCCGTAGTCTTGATCCTGAAAAGGACCCTCTTTGTCTGAAGGATGATGACGAAGATGTGCTAGAGACAGAAGTGCCTTACTTGAGTACAATAGGCACATTATTGTACTTAGCTCAATGCACAGGACCAGACATCTCGTTTGCAGTGAACTTGTTAGCTAAGGTATAGCTCTGCGCTAACGCGACGCCATTTTGATTGGTGTAAAAGATATCTTTCAGTACTTGAGATATACGATTGATATGAGCTTGTTCTATACCTACAGAGAGAAGATGGATTCGGACCCATCACACACCAGAAACGCCGCCAACGCTAGCCTGCGTTCTCTATCCCCTTCCCAAAACGATATAAGTGTTTTGGAAGGTTTTGCTGATGCTGGGTACCTCTCTGACCCACACAAAGGTCACTCCCAAACTAGTTAAGTGTTCACCACGGGAAAAGACCGTGATATCTTAGAGGTCAACAGAACATACCGCAGTCGCTATATCTTCGAACCATGCAGAGATTATTGCTCGTCACGAAGTGGTTTGTGAATGTTTATGGATTGGATCCATAATCACGCATGTTCGAACAATTGTGGTTTGAAGTCTACCACAAGATGAGCCTACGAGCATTTAGGATAATGCTATTCATTTTGAACAAATGAAGCAAGGGTACATCAAAAACGACAACACCAAGCATAATCAGCAACAACAGACTCTCCTCAAATACCAAAGTGAACTAGGTTTGATCTGAGGATAATGTGACAGACTTGTTTACTAAGTCATTGTCCAAATCCATGTTCGTGAAACATGTGGCAAGAATTGGCTTGCGGAAATTATCTGAACTCCCATGATCGTAGTCATCAGGGGGAGATGCAGACATCAGGGGGAGATGTCTACATGTTCACCTCGAAACGTGATGGGTGTGTTGTGCTCTTTTTCCCCTTCGACCGAGGTTATTTTTGTCCCACTGGGTTTTTGTTACTCTGCAAAGTTTTTAACTAGGCAACGAGAGAAGCACCGCGTTTGGGCAAAACAAGGGGGAGTGTTCAAGTAAATCCTAATTTGTGTTTGGCCCAAACTCTAGGTTACTTGACCTAGTGGTAATAGGGTTAAATTAGAAGGATCTAGATTCCTATTCAATGTATGATTACTTTCCTTGTATGATTGAGATTCTATACATTGTAATCCTCTATATAAAGAGGCCACTATTATCAATGAGAAGACAGCGATTTACTTTCAATTTCAGTTTCTCTACAACAGATACAATATTTATGAAAATTACAAAGAATTAAAGGGGGATTTCGAAAATAATTGTATTTCTAATCTAAATTAACTACTTTACAATGATCGATTCAAACCATGAATTAAGATAGATAAGGGGGAATGACATTGATACGCTAAAAGTAAGCATATAATTTAACCCTGAAAATATCATCGTTAGTATACGGTAAATAGAGATTGTTCAAATTCGGGGATTGAGGGTACACCTGTCATTGTCAAACAAATAAAGAATTAAAATAAATACAAAGTGTAATATTTACAAAAATATATAAAGGGTAAATACAAAATACGAAATAAGGGGGGTTTTAGACTTAGGGTTTCGAAAATTAAAATAAATAAATTGAAGAAAATACAAAAACACATATACAAGAAGGAAACGTAAGAAACAAATATCAAAACCAATTTCATGTAATCAAATTCGATTCTAACCCTATAATTGATCTTCTAAGTCATGAGAAAGAAGTTGATCATGTGAAACATTCGAAGCAAATGATTTCCCATATTTTACTTTCCTTAATTAATTAACCTAAGTGAAAGCACCTAGATCAATCCTATTAAACATGCAATCAAAGTCTAGAAAGCTAGCTAATCAACACATGTTCAACGCAAGAAGCATAGAGAAAGGATATTAACTTAAGTGCACAACCTAGTATGAATAAGTTCATCTATTTGCAATCTTTTTCAATTGAATTTGACCTTTGTCCAAAGCCTTTACTACTTTTGATTTAAGTTCACAAAACTATTAGGTGAATTGTTTACTTAAATCTAGCACCAATTACATGCAAATCCTATAAGTGTCGACCCATATAAGATAAACATATAAAAGATATCAATCAAGCAAATTCAATTGAACAAACTCACATAAGCAACTTAGAATCACAATTATGGAATTCGAAATCTTTATTCAAACATAAAATTGGGCTTAAACTTTTCCCTAAACGTTATTGTTAACTAGAAACAAATCCTACGAATTCAAACAAGGAAAACCAAAAGGTTACAAGGAAAAAGAACGAATTACACCGTGAGTGAAGATGGATATGGAGAGCTTGAACATTGGATCTTGAATCTTGGAAGCAAGTCTTCAAGGTGGATGATAGAGGCTATGTCTTCACGGCTCCTTCTTCTTCTTCCTTTTCCTTGCTTGAAAACGCAGAACTTGAAAACTAGAGAGTGGAGAGGGGGAGAGAACTTATGACGTTGTGGGAATTTTCTGAAGGGAGAATGGTGTGTGAAAAACTTCAAGCATAGGGGCCTATATATAGGGGGACGGCCAAGCATCTCCAAAGCTTCATGAATCTTCTTTTATTTTCCCAAAAATTATCTGGATGCTCCACACAGCTTCGACCAATCACAGAGTGTCATGTCAGCTTTGTTGTGTCATTCAACCAATCAAAAAGCTCCAAAATAAGTCCATAATCCTTTAATATATATATTTGCCGAATTTCCAAGGATTATTTCTGATTTTATTCATCATTTTCAGCCAAATATCTAGGGATGTACCTAGACAACGTATCTGGATGCATTTTGAACCTTTTCTCCCTTAAAACTCTTCATGGCCTTATCTTTAACGTCTCCCCTTAATTTTCACATTAAAATGCATATTTTATTCTTTATTTTCGTCCAAAATATCTAGAGGGAATTTAGGAACGAATCTGGACTTGTTTTGAGCCTTATCTTGTTGCACAATCCCTTGAAACTCTTCAAAGCATATCCCAACGTCATTTTCTTGATTTTCTTTTGATTTTCACATTATCTTCATGATTTTACGACAAAATTTGATTTAATTCCCAAGAAATCTCTCTTTGATGTCCAACAACCCAAAATCCAAAGGGCCTTCTCTCATTTGCCGAAATCCAAATTAATCTAGCAGATTCTTGGGCCTCCATGTGTCATCTTCAAGCCATAAGGTCTCCTAGTGCCTCCAGGACTCTTCTCTCAACATCATTTTTCTTCATTATTTCGACCATACTTCCTGGTTGGTTTAAGAGTCTTGCTTTGTCAAAATTTCCTTTTCTGAACAGGATTTCCTGGCTAGACCAGGAAAACTTCATTTCTTCGTTTTAGCTCATTTATGTAGTCCTTGTGCCTTGTCGCAGCTCTCTCCAATGTTTCCTAGCTTTTCTTTCTCTTTTGAGCTCATTCTAGCTTCGTTTGCTCCATAGGACCTGAAAATAGAACCTATTACTAAAAGTAGAAACTTCCTAAAAATAGAAACTTTCCAAAAGAAGAATGATTTATTTAAGGAAATAACTAAGTAAATATGAGGAAACAACACTTAAAACGTCGCATTAAAATGCTCCTATCAGACATATGTGTGATGAAGTTAACAATCATTAACATGAAAACGAGTTTTCTAATCATAAATCATGGATCAAAACATGTGAATGAAGAAATCAATCAAGAACAAAGATGAACGCATACAAAGTTCTTTTTACTTTCCTTAATTAAATTAACTAGATGAACGCACCATAGTTAACCCTATTAAACATGCAATGCTAGTCATAGAACGCTACTCACTAACAAAACATATTTAACGCATTAAACACTTAGAAAGTTTGATTGATTTAAGCCAAGAACACAAGTTGGAACGCCATACAAGCATGCAAGACTCTTCATTGATTTACCTAAGGAATTATAGGTTTTCCACTTAACAATTAAGACCTAAAAGTCTAAAACGCTAGCATATCGTAATTTGGATTCAATTACATGCTCAGTATTCTAAGTTTGCAACCAAAGAACACAAAACACATAAAAGGTGGGACTAACGCACAAAATCAATGAACTTAAATCATCACATATCAAAATCGCAATTTATGAATTCTAGAAACCTAAAACGTTTTCATGCTTCATGATTATTGGAAACTAAACATCAAAACATAGACTTTATTCTCACAAATAATCGAAACATCCAATAAAACAAAAACCTAGAACGCTAGTATAATTATTTTTAACGTTACAAAACAAAGAAACCAAAAACAAAAGATAGAATGACATGGTTACACTTTTGAAGAAATTCAAGAACGCAAGAAGGTCTTCAAAGGTGGTGGACGTTGATGAGGACTACGGCAAGGATGTGTTGGAGATGATGGAGCTTTGCTTCACGACTTCAATGCTTGAACAATGGAGAGGATCTGAAATTTAGAGAGTAAAGGGGAGGATAGCGTTATTTGATTTAGGTTTGAGAGATTTTTGAGTTGTGGAAGGGGTGGATGTGTATGGAGGGAGAGAGATGGCTGAATGGAGTGAAGGAAGATATCAAAAACGTCTAACATAGGTAGGGTATCGAATTGATACGCTCAAAGTGAGTGCCAATTTAAACCCTGCATCGAATAGTAGTATAGAATAAGTAGGGTATCGTTCTAAGCCGGGGAAAGGGGTGTACTTCCTGTCAAAAACGTTAAATATATTAGTATTATTCACAAAGTATAAAAGAAAAGTAAAACAAAGTGTATATTTACAAAATTACAAGATAAGGGGGGATTTCGAAAGTTTGTAACTAAATCTAACTACTAAATATTATATAAGTGATCAAACAAATCTGAATCAAAGTAGAAGTAAATGAATGGAGGAAGTAGAGATATAATTAACAACCATTAACACATTAAGCAGATTATCAGACATAATTGTCGAATCAAACATGTCATAGAAAGAAATCAATCAAGAACAAACCATAAACGCATGCATAAGTTCTTATTACTTGCCTTAATTAGATTAACTAGATGAACGCTCCATAATTAACCCTATTAATCAGGCACAGCTAGTGAGTGATCAATTCCCCAATAAAACACAATTAACGCATTAAGAACATATGGAAGTTTGATTGATTTAAGCAAAGACAACAAGTTAGAACGCTAATCTCATCATGCAAAGCTCATTATTGATTTACCTAAGGAATTATAGGTTTTCTACTTAAGCAATTAAGACCTAGAACGCTAGCATATCTTAATTTGGATGCAATTACATGGTTATAATTCTAAGTTGCGCACTAAAGAACATAAACACATAAAAGGTGGGATTAAAGCACAAAATCAACAAACAATCATGACATATATGAAACCGAAAATTATAATATGAAAAACCTAAAACAAAACATGCTTCATGGTTATTGGAAATCAATCTTTAACATCCAAACTTTAATCTAATAAGAATTCGAAACATCCAAAATAACAAAACAAAAATCTGTTTTGAATTACAAGAAAAGAAAACCCAAATTAAACTAGAAAAGGACATGGTTACACTTTTGAAGATCTCAAAAATGCAAGAAAGCTTCAAAGGTGGTGGAGGCAAGATGAGGACCACGGAAAGGAGATGTTGATGGAGCTTGATCACGGTTTCTTGACTTGAAGAGAGCATGATGAAATTTTGAGAGAGAAAACGGGAGGATTGCGTATTTGATACAGGGTTTGATGATTTTTTGAGTTATGAAAGAGGTGGACGTGTATGGAGGGAGAGAGATGGCTGAATGGAGTGAAGGAATATTGTCAAAAACATCCAACATAGCTGAGTATATATAGAGGAAGCTTTAGACGTCAAACCCTAGCTCTTCGTCTTCAATTCTGATTCTTCTTTGTGATGTAGATTTCTTTTGAATTTTCTCATTGGTCCACATCATCATGGCTGCAATATATCCTCAAAATCAGATCAAATATGGAGTAGAGACCTTCCCAAACTCGTCCCAAAAGATATTCGCATCCGAAACTCTCCTTATTCGCACAAAACCGATTTCCGGGTAGATTGACCTCCGTGTACTAAATCGGCCATAACTTCTGCTGGAAAATTGATATTGATGAACCGTAAAAATATCTGTAAACTAAACATCCGTAGCTTTCCAAAAATATATAGATCGAAATTTTCTGAGTTCTGACCTGTCCTCAGGGCTGTGTTGAATCTGACTTATCTGCACAGGCAGATTCCTAAAAAACTCTCCCTTTTTGGGATTTCCGAAATCTTCTTGAATATTCTCCATATTGCACGGAAAAACCAACTAGAATTGTTTTAGGATTCTTCCAAGACATCAAGAAGGGTCTAGAAATTCATGTGCAAGTCACATGCTTCAATCTTTGGGCCAGACTTCTCAATTGGACAATTTCAAAACCCATTTCTTCAATTGCCGAAATTCCTTGTGCATTCTAGAACATTCTTGAGCAATCTTGAGTCATCTTGAAGCCACAGCATCTCCTAGCCTCACCAGGTCTCCTAGTGTGATCAGGTTTCCTAGTCCAACTAGGACTCTATCATTTCTTCATTTCCACACACATTTTTCCGAGCTCACTCCTAGTTGCATTAGGATTCCTACTTCAATTGGGATTCCTTCTCCTAGTAGTATTAGGAAAGCTTAATTTCTCCATTTCTGATCATTTCTGCCCCTCATTTCCTCCTTGCCTTCATTTTCGACTCATAACTACCTAAAAACAAAAACTAAGTTAGAAATGATAATGTTAAGAGAATAACTAAGTAAAATGTAGAGAGAAATGTACTAAAAACATAGAAAATATTCGTCCGATCAGTGCATATATAGAGGAAGCTTTAGACGTTAATTGGACAAGTCACATGCTTCAATTTTTGGGCCAGACTTCTCAATTGGACAATTTCAAAGCCCATTCTTCTATTTGCCAAAATTTCTTGTGCATTATAGAACATTCTTGAGCAATCTTGAGTCATCTTGAAGCCACAGCATCTCTTAGCACCACCTAGTGTCACCAGGACTCCTATTGTCATCAGGTTTCCTAGTCCAATTGGGACTCTGTCATTTCTCATTTCCAAACACCATTTTTCCGAGCTCACTGCTAGTTGACTTAGGATTCCTACTTCAACTGGGATTTATTTTCCTAGTAGGATTAGGAAAGCTTCATTTCTCCATTTCTGATCATTTTTGTGCCTCATTTCCTTCCTTGCCTTCATTTTCGACTCAAAAGTACCTAAAAACAAAAACTAAGTTAGAAATGATAATGTTAAGAGAATAACTAAGTAAAATGTAGAGAGAAATGCACTAAAAACCATAGGAAATATTAGTCTGATGAATGCAAACCTAAAAACTTACCCAAAAACATTTGTAGAATATTTCTTCATGAATCAAAGTGTCATAACTCTCTCATTTAATTCCGGTGCAAAAAATTTCCAATAGGATATGACCAGCGTATTCTTTTTTTCATGGCTGGAACTTCTTCACTAGCGAAGTTGCTGGGATCAGTAGTTCCCATGCTTGTCATTGATTTCTAAACCATGCTCAGTTCTTTAGTTTCAGCAATGAATTGGAGGGCCTGAGGTATTATTCATGGAATTGTAAGTAATAATGCCACTAGGTGAATAAAAGCAGACATTATGTGGAACACAGAACACCGAAGACAATGAAGAAAATACTTTGAGTGATTATTCCTTAAGATGTCATTGTTATGTGCTTTTATTAGCTTAGCAGAGACATCCTGAATTGTTATAGTTTCTAGCTGATCTTTGGAGCCTTCAACTACTTGGCATAGGCATCATAGACCTGAGTTTGTCACATCATGTTTGCTCTTGAGAAGATCGACCTTGCCTTCCAACGCAGAGAACCAGTTGATGTGCCGTGTTAGCTTCAAGCCCAATTTGAGAAAGGTTTGATTTCACCTCATTCACCATTTGAGAAAGGTGTATACCAATGTATCGTTAACCTAGGTTGAGAAGTTTGTAAAGTAAATACTAGTTGATTATAGATCATTGTCTATAATTGTCATTTTAAAAGAGGATATACATGTAATTTAATAATTCAAATGAGATGGCGGTCAAATGAGCAAAATTGGAGCTAAATTGGATTTTGAGAAATTCAATAACTAAAGAGGTTAAAAAATAAAATTTGGAGATTTGAATACACTCAATCTTTTATTTTGAATCAAATCAATTCTCATTCAACTAAAGCCAGAATGGCACAGATACATATTTTCCCTTACTAACTTTATGAGCAAGTCTAGGATGTGGCATGCTAGCACCACTCATTAGACAACTAGTGCTCACTTATTTAAAAGCGAGCCTATACACTAAGAAAAAATATAGTAAATAGGCTAAGTCTAAAAAATAAAACTTAAATTTGGGGAAAAACATAGGTGCACAGGAGTTCTTAGAAGCCCAAGACCCAGACTGCAAGCCCTAGGCCCAACAATGAAAGCCCAGCTTCATCTGATCTCCACAACTTGCACACCGCTGATACGCCGACAGCTGCCCACCTCGCCGTAGACCATCGTCATGTGCCGCCATCAAGACATCCCTTGCACCATAGGTAGATCCAGGGACGAATCCCCTTACATCCAAGCCATAAGAAGCCTCATCAACGGTGCCCGCATAGCCACTTCCGCCATCTGGGACCGAACCCATTTCGCCGCCGCCCTCGTCCTTCCTGAATCAGTGCCCACGAAGCTAGTCCACCGCCGCTCTGATCTGAACAAATCTGAAAACCCTGCCAAATCGCAAGCACAGCAAAATCAGAGGTCAATGGACCATATTCCTTCCATCACCCGTCCGGCAGCATCACCATGTCGATGACGCCACCGGACAAGAAGGAAATCTCTAAAAGTTGGCCTCGGACTGGCTACCTCTCTTCGTACTACTCCACAAAGAGAGCAATCCTGAAATTTGAGTTTTTCAGACCCACACCCTTTTATGAATAGGATCAATGAAATAGAATGCGATGAAATGAAACACATTAAATAACATTTATCCTTTCATTATTATTTTTTTGGAACAATTTCCTTAACAATTCTTAAATAATAGTTTATTTTTTCTAAACACAATAAGGCAAAAATACCTCTAGTTGCAAAAAGTAAAAGTAAGGAGAGTTGCAAACCTCGTCTTCAACTTGTTCGTTGTCGTGGCAAGCCATATAGACTATCAAAACTTAAGAATAGGAGGTTCTAGGTGGACCTCCAAATTTGATATTTGGACATCTCCTAATTACTAAACCTCCAATTTACTTTTTTGAATACTTAAAAAACTACATAGACCTCCTTAATTTTATCAAAACATCCTAGAACAATTAAATATGTATCTTCAACAATTTGTTTTTTTTTTTCCTTATTCTATCAATTCAATCATGAAGAATTTTGTGAGTAAGCTGCCTACATTTTTGGTGTACTTTCAGTGACAAGTGCAGAAAGTAATTCTTGGAGGATCCAAACAAGTAGACAATTACAACGATTTTTCTATTAATCCATATCATAGTTTTTTGTTTGTTTGTTTTGCAATATAGATGGTTCTAGAAAAGACTTTGGTTCTCAAATAAATAATATATACACATCGATTAAATCTACTTAAAAGCTTGGATCTTAATTATAATAACTAAACCAAGATATTCAATAAATTTAGTTTAAGAAAAATCCAAATTTAGATTAATTTTGAACTTTTGTAATAAATGTTGGGGCTATGTATAGAAATTAATTATCTTTAGTTAGTTGTTTTAGGTAAATTATAAAGTTATATAGGGTATATAAGGAATTTCGAAAAAAAAAATTTTTGAATGTTATATTAATAGGGGATGTAAGAAGAGTATTTTTTTGTTTGTTTGTTTGTTTTTCTTTTTCTCTCTTTGTCCTTATTTGCCTTTTCATATGAGTTAACAAAATCTATTGATAGTTAAAAAAAGATAGAGGTCCAAATATCAAATTTGGAGGTCCAATTAGAACCACCCTTTAAAAATCGGTGGCAATGAGTGAAACAATTGAAGAAAGAAACTGTGATGCCCCGGAAATTCGTTATTATTTTTCGAGGATTTCCATAATTTAATTAGTAGTTGTTGGATTATTTCGTGGTTTGTGGAAGAAGTGGAAGTGTTTCGGACAAATAATTACTCGAAACATTTTATTTTCGAGGGGTCAAGGAATTGACTTTTTATTCGTTGAGTTTCTTCGAAAACTTCCTTCACAAAAAGTCAATTCCGTGAGTTTCTCTGAAAACTTCATTCACAAAAGTTGTAGAGCGTGTCGATACGAATTCGTGGATATGTGGTACCAGTAAATCAGTTTGTACAAGAGAGTTATGGTCAGTGGAAGTTATTTCCACTTTCAGAAATTTTTGTATAAATTGGGAAATTTCCGGATTGGTTTGCATGAAAAACAAAAGCTGCCATTTTTGTCAAATTCCAGAAATTTCTAGAAATTGAACTCTCTTAGTTATCCGGTTGGCCCAACCCGGACCCAAATCGAAGACCTGACTTTTCCGGTGAGCTCCGGCGACGACAAACCACAAAACCGACCCAGATCTCTTCCTCTCCACTTTCCGGTCCTCCCTACCATGGTCTCTAGTGGCGATTCTCACCCACGGCGGCGCAGTGAGGCAGCGAAGATTTGTGGCGGCAGACCTGATTGATTTTCTCGATTCCGGTGACGACTTGAGGTGAAACCGGACTTGTTGTTCTCGTGGAAGCTTCCTCTATCGATCCATGGTGGTGGTTTTGATCGATTCTCGGTGTGGAGCTGCAACTCAAGGAGAACAGTAATTCTTGGGCTTGCAACGGCGATCGGCGACGATCTAGGCCGATTTGGCTTGAACCCCAAGTACCAAAGTTGCTCTACTTGGTATTCTTGACATTTTGGATGGTTGGATTGTGTTTTGAGTTTGGCCGGCGGTGCATGTGTCACCATTGTTGTTGAATTTTAATTAAAACTCGCAAGTGCATGAATCGTCGTTAGTATAGTGTGCAAATACGAGGTCGTTCCAACTGAGGATTGATAATCAATTTAAATCTAACTCAATTAATCAAAACTCAAAAATGCATAAACAATCAAACTAAAGAAGATATGGTTTTGAGGTTTTCAACTAAACAAACAATGTGAAAATTAAAGAAACAAACAAACAAACAAATAATGATAAAACCTAAGGTTTCAGAATCAACCACTAACTATCCTATTTATGTTTCAATGCAATTAACAGATTCTTTTGATTCTCTAGATGATAATTCCCGTATCTAAGTCCTTCTCAGGTACTCTAGACCATAGTTTTCCTTAAGTGTATGATGCTCTCCCTCTCGGGTAAATATCTTATATCCTATCTATGTAGTTTATCCTTCTCAAGTATAAATTTAACATGCAAGACTGCTTTAGAAAACAAGAGACTCAAGCAAACCATTAGTATTTCTCAAGTAATAATGTAATTTACCACACTTAATCACAAGAAGCTAATCAAATTATATTGCATCTCTGCTTCAAATTTGACTTCCAATTACTATATGCAAAGCCCTAAGGTGATCAATCAAAGAACTTAAACATAAAGCATCAATTCAAATAGTGATTAAGCATTCATCATAAAGAAACTATAAATCCATCAATAAAACATCAAAGTACATAAACAATCATGATAGGGCATCATCCTAACTCTAGAAAAGGTTTAACAAAAGATAACTAAGTAAAACATAGCAAAAAAATAAAAAGAATGGAAGGGAAAAGAAAGAGAAGATGGATGAGTCGTCTCTGCTCTTTAGGCGTCTACATTGTGCTCCGAGACTCCCCTCTCATGTAAAATTCGTGCTCCCTTATATAGGGAAGATTTCTGCTCATCTTTGGATTCATGTTTCCTTGTAAAACTTGGGTTTAGATTTCTTTCTTCATTTGGAATGGGAAAACCTTGAAATATCTCTTGTTGAAGTAAGAAAAATTTCATCATTGAATCCTCATCTGAATTAACTTCCTTGAAATATTAGGATTGACGATCTTGTGCCACGGAACTTGAGTTCTCCACAAATGGTTGTAAATTCCCGAGCAGATTTCCTGTCCAACCTATCTTCACTCAAATAATCATAACTTGCTCTAGAAGAATCGAAATTGAGATCCGTAGCTTTCCATGAATATAAGGCTCATTGTCTGATTCAATCTGACCATTTCCCAGTAATTCGGCAAATTTGGGTGTTCTGCACAGGCAGATTCTGGAACGTGGTATTGCAATCGCCTTTCAATCCTACTTAGCTCATTCTAGCTTCTTTTCTTCTTTCTACGAAACAAACCTACAAAAACACTAAAACATGTAAATGAATCATAAATAAGGAGAACTAAACAAAAATATCAAGATTAGGAGGCATAGAAATATAGGAAAATATGAGCACATCAACCATCTTTGGAGGCACTTGGAGGCTTTCCGGCCATGTCAAGGGCAATTTCTTTTGCCTAGTATCATCTACTTGTCGATACGACCGTTTTGATATATGGCTTGTAGCTTTTGGAGATAGTATGAGCATGTTAGGGTTTTTAGCGATTTCGATTCTCTAGGTTTTAATTTGTGAGGATCCGACTGTTCGATCGACTTGTAGCTTTGACATATCGATTGTAGAAGTATTCCAGAGACTTTGGGTGGTCTCAGATGAGGTTCCGCCTCGATTGGAGTTTGTTTTAGGGTTTTAGTTCAAACGGGGTTCAAACTTTAATTGCTTTGTGTTTTGTGTACTGAGATGAGACCGTATGTGATTAGGTACTTAACGAAGTATTCTTGGATGGATATTTTGTGGTTGTGTTACTCTATTTTGAATAGAAGACGCAACAGGATTCAGAGGTGAGTAAATCTCACAATATTCTGAGTCAAAAATCGTTGGCCTCCAAACTCATTGATCTGTTCTGCAGTTTCTGCTGTGCCCTATTTCTAGCCCCTGTTGCTTGGAACACCATATCTAAAGCTAGAGAGGCTCAAATGGAAAAAATGTTGTACCACCATATAGAGGACATGTGAAGATACATCTCTGGAAAATTTGAGCTCCAAATAACTTAATATGTAGAGGGTGTAGCTTCCCAAAATCACTCCACAGTAGCTGTCTCTGTTCTGACCTCCTTTCATTGACCACTAAATAACTTGAGTTCCAGAGACTCAAAGGAACTGAAATTTGGGCAACCATGAGTAGACATATAGGAAAATAGCTCCAGAAAAATTCAGCTCAAATTACAATATGGATTGGAAGCTATAACTGCCCAAAGTCAACCAAATATTCTGGATTGAAACTGCTCACCGCCACATTCATTCTCGTTCACACTTCCAACTCCGGACACCTACCATCCTCCCAAAAAGATGGATAAATAGCCTTATTGATGAAAAATAAACCAGGAAATTTGAAAACCACCTAGCGTTGCCTCCCTAGAAGCGCTTTTTTTAAAGACCCCAAGCCAGTCCATAGAACATGATCTTGTCAAGGTGGATACTTCTCAAGTACGACCACCCTATTGTTTGGGGCTAAGGGACTTTTTGATGTATCATAGAGACAAGACCAAGAGCTATCCATGAATGTTCCAATTAGTTCCCGAAAATGAAGCTTCTTAATCTTCCCCTTCTTCTCAATTTTCCTTCTAGGAGCTATCCTTGCCTTCTCTTTCTCAAGTGGTGTAGAAATGATGCTCATAGGAACAATAGGTGGTAGAAGCTCTTGAGTGTGATGGGAAGGGTTGAGTGCAAGTTTTCCTTTCCAATCTATCACCTCATTGTAGAAGCATTGACCACTTAATGGTGGATTGAGAGGTAAAAATAACTTAATCTCAATCCTCTCATTAAGACTGTAAGTGCTCAATATTCTACAATCCACCTTGGGAAGCTCATGACGGATCTCCTTGGATGTAGGAGGAGAGAAAGTCCTTGACTCTTCAATTTCTTCATCATCACAAAGTATTGAAGGACTATCTTCCTCCATGGGAATTTCGGCCTCAATGAATAAGGGATTATGATGTAAGACTTCAAACTCCGCATCCTCCCCACTAGATAAGTCATCCTCCTCATTGGAATCATGTTCAAGTACGGCCTCAATGAATAAGGGATTGTGGTGCATCACTTCAAACTCCGCATCCTCCTCACTAGAAAGGACATCCTCTTCTTCGGAATCATCTTCAAATAATATCTCCCCTCCATTTGGAAGCTTAGATTTCCAATATTGCACCCATTCCTCCGAAATGTAGTCTCTCACCTCACTTGCATTGAAACTTTCATAACCAAGCTCAATTTCTTGTACATCAACATCATTATCATCATTTTCAATTTGCATAAACGACTCTTGCTCAAGATGCTTGATATACACTTCTTCTCTTGAAATAGGCTCCACTTGGTCAAAGAAAGGCTCTTGCAAATATAAAGTGGTGGGAGGTTGCTCTTGAAGTAGGCTAGCCTTGAATTGCTCCATGATTGTATCTACACTCTCACTTATAGCTTTGAATTGAGCAAACAATTCTTCAATGGATGGCTTTGAAGGTGCATAAGCTCGATCTTGAGGAGGTTGCTCATATCTCATTGGGTCTTCCCATCCATAATTCCATCGATCCATAGCTCAATGTGATAAGAAAATAAGCACCTATGGATTCCCAAAATGATATTAGTAACCAAAAATTAAAGAGAAAATAAAAAAAACTAAGCACAAAAAACAATGAAACTAAAGTAATTAAACTAACAAATTTTTTTTTTAATAATAAAAATATGCTAAAGTGACCTAAAGAACCGATTCACCAAGGGATTAAGGCTCTTAAACCCTAATCCCCGGCAACGGCGCCATTGACTTGATACATATTTACACAAGTGTACGTATCATTGTCAAGATAGGGAAGTAATATGCCCAAAATTATCGTATCACGGGGATTAGTGGTTAACCCACAATCCTTGGGTAGTCGGAACTAAAGTCACTAAGCAAACAAAAGCAAAAAAAAAAAGAAAATAAATAAAAATGCTATTCTAAGGCACCAAGCCTTAGCAATGCTCGGCTTTGGTTTTCACCAAAGCCTAATTAAAACTAAGAGCCTAGTGATGGCTATTTACAATGAGATAGAAATTGTCATTCAAAATTGTGGTTTTAATTTTCTAAAAGACTAAGTCAAAAACTAAATTAACAACAACAATTAAAAACAAAGAAAAAAAATAAAATAAAAGAGAGATAGATTTGGGTACTAGGGATCACTCTATAGCAATTTCAATGCAACGAACACATTTCAAGCAAACAAATAATATATTTTCAGGAGAACCAAATCCCGTACTTAATGCCGGTCAAGGCCACCAAGCCGAATTTCCTTAAGTGTATTCACATTTTCGGTTAGGACAAATATGAACTCTCTAACTCAGGAATTAGTACCTTATCAGGGCTACCAAAACATGAACTAAAGGAGTAGAGCTCTAGAAATTAGGGATTTAAGCATGCAATAGTTACAACCTAAAATGTAACGATTACTTAGTTCTCTACCTAATGCCGGTTAAGGCCACTAAGTCAATTTCTCTCATTTGGTATCCATTCTTCCGACTAAGGCAAGAATGAACTCTCTAACCCTAATCATTATGCCTTGTTAGGGCCACAATGTGTAGGATTAAAGGCGAAGGGCACAAGAAAATAGAAACTTAGGCAATCATTCATTCTCGATTAAGCAACTACTTAACACACCACACTAATTACATTAAGCTAGTGAACAAAAGAACCACCAATTGTATCACACAACACAAATCTCAAAACATAACAAAGAGAGTGGTCAATTCCCTAAAATTTATGCATCAAGAATCAATTAACATAGTAATTAGAGTGCACCCATATGAAAATACATTATTTATCACTTGAAAATATGTTCATTACATCAGAATTGAGCTAGAGTTAGAAACCCTAGCTCCCAAAAAGTAACTACTCACAACCCATATTAATAAACATCAAAATTACAAAATTGAAATAGCAAAGAGTAGAGAAGTGTAGGAGAAAACAAAGATAGTCACAAATAACTATGAAGTTAGCATGACTAGCCTTGAATTACAACCCCACAAAATACCCAAATCTTGAATCTTGTAGAGATTGAGCTCCTTGATAGATCTTTGAAGCTTTTGTGAGTAGTTCTTCAAATCTCGAAAGAAATTATAAAGAAAAGAGGAAAAATAGAGGGGAAGGAGGGAGAGGGCAGTAGCCCTCCCTAAAATTTGTTGTGCGGCGCTGTAGCTCTGTAGGGTTCTCCTCCTTTTAATTGTGGTTGTCGACAGTTGGAAGAGGTAGAGGAGAGATAAGGTGATGGGTGAGCTGTCAGCAGATGCTTCAAAGAAGAGAAAGAATGGTCTGCCGTTCATGAAGAATGGGATAATAGTAAGGTCATGGACTGCCTCTTGTCATCATGTAATTGGCTACTTTAATTAAACAATTTTGTTTAATGGCTGCACATTGGCACGTGATGATGGCTCGGATGGTGAACTTCAATTAATCATTATTCAATGATTAATTAATGAAACCAATGATTAATTAACAAAAATTCTTCTTTTCTTCATTTCTCAATTATTTGCTCTGATTTCACGTCATTTTATCTCATTTCCGCAATTCCGCTTATTTCCTACATAATAAATAAAAATGGATTAATTACATAATAATTGACTTAAGAATTAACTTATTCATAGTGTTTTAGATACAATTACATGCATATAAATACGTGTAATCACTTACGTAAGCATTATATGGAAGGATATGAAACTGATGGTTGTAGTTGCGAGATATGTTTATTGTTTGTTTAGGTTGAGGTGACTAAAGCATGTGTTTCTGCTTTATGGTTTTGAGTTTACTCATACAAGCTTTCATAAGCTTATCAAGTTTGTTGTGTGGCAACTCGGTACACTATTCGATGGTGTAGGGGTTAATCCTATAGGTCAAGGAAATCATGGCTGAAGCTGAGATCTTGTAGCAACTGATCGGGTATGAAGCTAATTTTGTGGCTTTACTGTTGTTAGGACTTCGGCTATGCAGTAAGCTCTGAGGAGCAGTTACTTATTATTTTGTTAACGCAATTTAATTTGTAAACTCATTGTAATGTAATATGTGACTCTAAAGAGACGAAGTGGTATTAACTCAGTGGTTAGAGCACTCACTACCTAAGATCGAGGTTTAGGAGTAAAATCCTTTGATCATCCTCTTTTGAAAAAAAAACAAAAAATGTGACTCTAAAGAATGAGTCTATATTCACATTGTGGGTTAGAGACATAGTTGGTTGCCTTTGTTTAAAGGAAAATTTTCTTAGTTGTTTTGTTTAATGTCCTAACCATCATGCCCAAAGTTATTGTGTTATTTGAAATTGTATTATTATCATGATTGAAATTCGAGGCATGACATAAACAAAACATAGCCAATTTGAGAAAATGGCATTTGTAATTAGATCTAATTATATATATCACATCCTACAACCAGTTGCCTACAAGTTGCATATGTAGTTAATAATCATCCCCAAACAAGGCCTTGAACTCATTAACAAGCTTTCTGATATGCTAAAAGTAAACGCGCAATTTAACCCTGAAAAATATCATCGTTAGTATATGGTAAATAGGGATCGTTCAAACCGGGGATTAAGGGTACACCTGTTATTGTAAAACAAATAAAGAAGTAATAAAAGAATAAAGTATAATATTTACAAAAATAAAACAAAAGACATATACAAAGTAACGAAACAAGGGGATTTTAACATTAGGGTTTCGAAAAAAAAAAAATTACAAAATCATATACAAGGGTGGAACGCAAGAAACAAAGATTAAAACCAATTCCATACGATTGAACTCAATTAAAATCCTATAGTTGATCATCTAAGTCATGTGAGAGAAGTTGATCATGTGAAACATTCAAAGCAAATGATTTCCCGTATTTTACTTTCTTTAATTAATTAATCTAAATGATAGCACCTAGATCAATCCTATTAAACATGCAATCAAAGTCTAAAAAGCTAGCTAATCAATACATGTTCAACTCAATAAGCATAGAGAAAGGTTATCAACTTGAGTGCACAACCTAGTATGAATAAGTTCATCTATTTGCAGTCCTCTTCAATTGATTTCGACTTTTGTCCAAAGCCTTTACTACTTTTGATTTAGGGTTACAAAACTATTAGGTGAATTGTTAACCTAAATCTAGCTCCAATTACATGCAAATCCTGTAAGTGTCGACCCAAATAAGATTAACACATAAAAGATATCAATCAAGCAAAATCAATTGAACAAACTCACAAAAGCAACTTAGAATCACAACTTATAGGAATCAAAATTTTTATTCAAACATAAAAAGGGGCTTAAACTTTGCCCTAAATGTTAGGTTAACTAGAATCAAGTTCATACTAATTCAAACAAAGAAACCAAAAAAGGTTACAAGGAAAAAGATTGAATTACACCGTGAATGGAGATGGTGATGGAAAGCTTGAGACGTCGGAATTTGATTCTTGTGTGATGACCTGGATTTCTGTTATGTAATTTTGGTAATTAATAATGGATCAGTTGTACGAATAATTGTTATTGTGATTTATTCGTAGGTTGTTTGTGAAGTGGAATGGTTTTCGTACGTATAATTATTCGAATTTCACAGTTTAGGGGGTTGTGTGATGTTTGACTTTTTATACGTTGGCATTCTCTGAAAACTTCCTTCTTGAAAGTTGTGGAGCGCGTCGATACGAGTTCGTGGACATATGGCTCGCTCAATTGGAGTTCATATGAGAAAGTTATGGATATCGGAAGAAGTTTCCGTTTTAGTATAAATAGAGAAAAATCAGAAATTCTTTCATAATTTCAAGTTTCCATTTCCGGAAACCTCTCTTTTCTCTCTCGGTCAATACCTTCAGTGTCTGAGTTTTCCGTCTGACCCGACCTGACCCGGCTTTTCCGGAGAACTGCGGCGGTCTCTGGCCGTGAAACTTGGTCAGCTGGTTCGCCTCCTCCGTCTGGTCATCCCCGTGGTGTTCTCTAGCGGCGATATCCACCATGTGCGGGGCGCAGAAAGGCGGTGCAGTTGGGTGATTTCGGACCCGACAGGAAAACACAACTCCGGCGACTTGGTGGCTTCATGCTTCCTTGGTTGAGTTTAGAGAAGGCTTCTTGATCGATCTATGGTGTTTGTTTTGATTGATTTACATGGAAATCGGGTCAACTTAGTTTGAGCAATAATCCAAACCTTTTGAGGTATTTTTGACCATTTATGCTTGTTTTCTGACTTCGAGCTAGTTATGATAATTCACAAGCATGCTTAGATGAAGTTTTTTGATGTTGGGAGTTTTGGGAAATATTGAGTTTTGGCTGGCGGCGGTGCACCACCTGCTGTGGTGGCTTTATAGTGGCTTTCCGGCCATGTAGGGAACTATTTTTGGTATTATATATGTTCTAGTTGTTGATACGAGAGTTTCGATATATAATATGCAAATTTTGGAGTTCAGATGGAATTGTTATGATTTTTGTAGCTTCATACCGATCGATATATTCGATCTGTGAGGATTCGAGCATCCGATCGACTTGTGGTTTGGTCACATCGATCGTGGACGTATTCCGGAGATTTTGGGAGGTCTCGGATGTGGTTTTGCCTAGATTGGCGCCAGTTTGGGGATTTTAGTTCAAAACAGGGGTTTCGAACTTAAATCAAATGTGAATCGTTACTAATTTGGAACCGTATGTGATTAGGTACTTGACGAAGTACATTGGACGGTTGTTTTGTGGATTGGCTGCTTTGTGCTATATTGAAGACGCAGCAGGAGTTTCGAGGTGAGTAATCTCACAAGGTTCCATATGAACAGAATTACCATTATTTTTTTGGCGTTAATCATTTAACTGCAAACTATAGTTGGTATTAGTAGGCATTCCTGAGCGAATGGCTACGTATATATATATTTACGTGAAATATATATATCCTTGTGGATAATTGTGATGAATAATAATATGCATGTTGGTGTTCATATTATTGTTGAATGTGACTTTTCAGGAAATAATACTGTGGAAAATGATGTTTGCTATTGTTTGAAAAGTATTGAGTTTGATGTTACATTTTTGAGTCAAGCGTGACTCATTTTAGATGTATTGGTCTTTGTACCAGGGGTCACAGATGGTGAGCAGGGATTGGGAAAGCCGAAACTAGATGTTTGTAACGTTTTAGGTTGGGTGCGACTTACTTAACGTTGACTTTAAGACCAGACAGGGTCTAAGGAGATCTTATGTCACAGATGGTGACAGGTCACAGATGGTGATAGGTTGCAGACGGTGACCTTGATGTTTGATTTCATGACCTGACGGGGTCTGAAGATCATGTGTCACAGAAGGTGACAGGGCACAGATGGTGACCTTAATGTTGATTATGAGACCAGACGGGGTCTGAAAACCACATGTCACAGATGGTGACAGGTCGCAGATGATGACCAAGGCAGGAAATTGGTAATCAGGTCCGTGGCCAGACGAGTGGTTACGATTTCAATAGAGCTATAGTCTGTCTGCCATTATAGATTATGGGGGTAACGGTCGAGGTTGCTGGAGACTCATAAGTATGTAGTTAAAGGAGAATTCCTTGAGTATTCTTCTTTTATTGTCTAGATGGGACTTGAATTGCTTCTTGATGGTTAAGTTAGCAAATAGAATATTATCACAGCGGTGATTTATGTTGTCCTTTCGGTGGAAAAGATATGAAATGTTAGAAGGAATCATGGTTGCATGTTTTCCTTATGCTGATTTGTGTGAGTTGTTGATTGATGTTCATGAGTTACTCATACGGGCTTGTAAAAGGTTACCGGGTTTGTTATGTGGCAACCGGGTGCACCATTCAAACGTTGTAGGGGTTAATCCTGCAGGTCAGGGTAATCGTGGCTGAAGCTGAGGTAGCTTGTTGGCAGCAGAACGGGTAGGAAGCAAATTTTTTTGGCTTTGCCAGTGTATGACTTCCGCTATGTAGTATGCTCTGAGGAGCATTTACGTTTTATTTTGTGATGGCAATTTAATTCGTAAGTTATGTAATATATAACTCTGTGGAGTGAGTGTATATTAACTTGGAGGTTTCAGGGCATCAGTATATACTTGATTTAAGGGAAAGATGTTCCAGGTATTTTGTATTGATGGTTGAACGATCGCGCATGTATAATTATGGGATTATATATCGATTTTTATTTGTGTAAAAATCAGGAGCGTGGCATGTTGAAAGCAAGCTTCAAATCTTCACGGCTTCTTCTTCTTCCTCTCCTTGCTTGAAAATGCAGAGACTTGAACTAGAGAATGGAGAGAGAGCTTTTGACGTTGGGAATTTTTTTTTTTCTAAGGGAAGAGGTGTGTGTAAAACGTCCAAGGAGGGGAGTATATATAGGGGACGTGAACTTGGTCTCCAAGTCTTCATGAATCTTCTTTTAATTTCCCCAAAATTATTTAATCATGCCACACAGCTTCAACTAATCAATTAGCGCCATGTCAGCCCTGTTGTGTCAATCAACCAATCACAAGCCTCCAAATTTAAGTGATTTAAGTCCATAAATCTTCAAAAATATATCCTTGCCGAATTCCCATGAATTTAATCTAATTTTTCTCTTAATTTTCAGCCAAAGAAATAGGAATGAACCTAGACAATGAATCTGGACTTGTTTTGGACATTTTCTCCCTTAAATCTCTCCATGGCATCATTATCCTCTAGATTCTTCCATATGTGACGCCATCCTCTTGATTCGCTTCCCAATTTTACGGTAAAAAGGATTTTATTTTCCAAAAATCAATTGGGCTTCTTCATTTTGCCAAATTTCTCATTTGATCTAGAAGAATCTTGGGCTTCCATGCGTCATCTTCAAGCCATGTGGTCTCCTAGTGCCTTCAGGATTCCTCACATTTCACCATTTTCGTTCATTTTTCCGAAAATGCTTCCTAGTTGACACAGGAGTCTTGCTTTGACAAAATTTCCTTTTTTGAACAGGATTTCCTGGTTGAATAAGGATTTCCTGGCTGGACCAGGAAAACTTCATTTCTTCTTTTCAGCTCATTTTTGCAGCCCTTGTGCCTGCCTTAGCCATCTCCAACGTTTTCTAGCTTTTCTTTCTCCTTTGAGCTCATTTCAGCTTCATTTGCTCCATGGGACCTAAAAATAGAAACTTTAATTAAAATTACTAAAAATAGAAACTTTCCTAAATAAGAAGGATTTATTTAAGGAAATAACTAAGTAAATATGAGGAAATAACATTTAAAACGTTGCATTAAAATGCTCCTATCACTTTCTAATTGAATTCAAAGACCATGTTGATCTAGTAGTCAAGCCTATACAATTAGAATCACCAGGCCAACAAGGAATCTCTTTTATGGACGATGGATACCCTAAACTACACGATTGTAGAAAGTTTAGGACTTAAGAACCTTGCACTATCTTGGGATTAATGTAATGTATTCATGACCTTAATTATTTCTAGGACTCGAAATAATTTTTAGCGTCATCCTTGATATTATGTATGTTCAAAGGAACGATGTTCTTTCCGGTGTTCAAATTAGTAGAGATGATCCAACTATTTCCCACCA
>LYNE01002819.1:17518-33657 GCA_001662545.1 Rosa x damascena
AGAACAACACAAGTACCGATCCGCCCACCGGATCAGCGTTAACTAAGGTCCAGCTACCGCCGGACTTTTAGACATTAACAGAAGGGTGGAAGGCCACTTGAGGCCCTACACTCTTCTTCAGTGCCCTACGGGGTTTGAAGGACAGACTTCTGTTTTTCCCCCTAAGGGAGTTGAGGCAACTGGGCTACGCTCTGCTCTGATGACCATCTCCATCCCGGAGGATAACTCACTGGAAAGGCTGCGATGGATTATTTCCTTCCCTCCCCTTGCAGTACCTATGGTAGCAGTGGCAACTCAGATCAGAGGAGGGTGAAGAGAGGAAAAGGAAGAGCGATCATTTCACTAACCCCTCTGGAGAAGAAAACTCAGAAATCCAGAAATTTTTCAGAAGATCTGAAATACTTATGATTTTCAGCCACTATTGGCTTTGTAATTTGCAAATGTATTTGTATTGCTTTTGGCCGCAAAGCCACTTTATGAATGCAAACATATATATATATTTTTTTTTCAATATCTTTCTATATAATATGGCCTCTGGTATAGGCCATGTTACATGCTTCTAACACTTATTATCAAAAGAAATACTTGTAAAAATTACAACGAACAAAAGGGATATAAGGCCGAAATCAAAGGGAGGACGCAAACCAAGGAAGACTATGGTTGCCCCCCAGTCCCAGAAATAGGCAGAGCTGGTGGATCTTCGATTTCCCAAACACTAGGGTAATATTTCTTCAAGAACCTGCCTTTGATGTGGTTTCTGTGGAGTTCGCCGTCCAAATCTTTTAGGTGGAACACCCCGCGCTCCAAAATTCTGTGAACGACAAAGGGTCCTTCCCAACGCGGAGTCCACTTACCGCGGCTAGTTAACTTCTCGCCTAATGGCAAAATCGCCTTCCAAACTAGTTCTCCTTCTTTGTCATTGAGGCTGCGCGTCCGCTTATCGTAGGCACGAGCGATGCGTTGCTTTTCCATCACTAAACTATCCAAAGCCTCTAAGTGCTTGTCGCTAAAGTCTTCATGCTCCTGCCACATAGCCTGGACATAATCTTCACCAATCAAGTGATGCTGATCTTAGACGCGCAAGGACTGAACATTCACTTCCAAAGGGAGAACCGCATCGTGACCAAACATCAACGCATAAGGGGTGGTGGCAGTAGGGTTCCGCTTGGAAGTGCGATAAGCCCATAGTGTCTCATACAATGTTTCGTGCCACTAGCGAGGGTTCTCAACAAGCATCTTTTTCAACAAAGTAATGGTGATCTTGTTACTGGCCTCAACTTGACCATTGGATTGAGTGTAATAAGGTGTGCTATGGATAAACTGGATACCATAGTCATTGACGAGCTTCTCTACATCACCACCCATGAATGTTGCCCCCCGGTCAGATACCAAAACCTCTGGGATGCCAAACCTGCAGATAATATTGTGAAAGATGAATTAGCGAATGGTAGCACCGGAGGCCTCCTTTAAAGGCGCAGCTTCCACCCACTTAGTGAAGAAATCAGTAGCGACGATGATGAACTTGTGCTGGAGAGAAGAATGCAGGTGAATCATTCCAATTAAGGCCAAGGTTTAATAATAGGTTGCATGGGAATATTGGGAATGTGATGGACTGGTCCATGAGCCTGGCAATCTTGGCATCCTTTCGCGAATGCGATATAGTCCTTCAAAATGCTGGGCCAATAATACCCATGTCTCCTGAGGATCCAGTGCATCTTCAGACCCGCTTAATGGGCTCCACACACACATTCGTGCGCCTCTCGCATTAATCGTTTTGCTTCGCAGCCATAGACACACCTGAAATCGATGCCATCTTCACCACGTCGACGTAGCTCGTCGCCTCTGAGGAAGTAATTTAGTGCCAGAAAACGGATCTTCCTATCTGCAGTGGGATTTGGCTGCGTGAGGTAAGCGATCAACGTAATACGTCAATCCACATTAATAGGATCAAAAGTCACCACTGTGGGCTCTTCTGGCTGGTCAGGTCTTGCAAGCCACGAAGGCAGCGTGCGTCGCTCAACCTTTAGAATGCGTTCGCAAACTCCATATTTCAAGATAACGCCTGTAGCCAACTGAGCAAGTTCATTGGCCGCAAAGTTGCGCTCGCTAGGAATATGCTCTAAGCCCTCGTCTTCAAATTGGGCCAGAAGTTCAAGAGTGCAACTCAAATATGGTGGAAGCAAGTAGCTTGTGCACCTGTACTTCTCGCGAAGCTGATTGATCACGAGTAAAGAATCATTGCGTACCTGGATGTCTCGGACTCCTAATTCTAGCAATACCTCATATTCTGCCTGGTTGTTGGTGCACCGGAACTCAAACTGAAAGGAATATGAAAAACGATCGCCAGCTAGATTTTCTAGGACAACCCCTGCTCCTGCTAGTGTCTCCGTTCTTGAGCCATCAAAATATAACATCTAGGGCTGGAGTGAGACTATGGCTTGATATAGCATGGGTTACTCAGGCAAGCATGCCAGATTCAGGCGATCTACAGTTTCAGCAGTGACTACTAAGTCTCTTCCCAAGGGAATGTCCAGCATAGGGTGATGCGCTAAAAAGTCTGCGATGGCTTGTCCTTTCACTGCTTTCTAAGGGTCACATTATAGCAAAAATTCTAACAAGGCAAGCATCCATTTACCGATACAACCCCTTAGGATAGGTAGCGACAATATATACTTAACCAGATCGGTTTGAGCGATGATGCAAGTAGTAAAGGATAACATGTAATGTCGCAGCTTGCATGTGGAGAAGTATAGAGTGAGGCACAACTTTTCCATTGCAGTGTACCTTATTTCGCAATCTGTAAGTGTCCTATTAAGGTAAAACATAGCATGTTCAACGCCAGCCTCATCATCCTGAGCGAGGAGGCTACCTGGTAGCCTTCTCTGCTGAAATATATAATTTTAAAGGAAAACCAGCTCTGGGGGGAACTAATACTGGCGGACTTGCCAAATAGGCGTTAATCTTGTCAAAAGCCACTTGATGTTGAAGTTCCCATACAAACTCGTTCTGGCCCTGAAACTTCAGCAGCGGGGAAAACAGATGGATTTTACCTGCAGAATTAGAGATGAATAGTTGCAGAAAAGTTGATCTTACCCAAAAGTCATTGTAGCTCCTTCTTCATTCGCGGGGGAGATACGTTGATAACCGCGTTTGCCTTATCTTCAGGGACCTCGATTCCTCTCTGATGGACTATAAAACCTAGAAAGTCACCTGCCTGAACTCCAAAAATGCATTTGGTTGGATTTATCTTGAGCTTGTGTAGCCGCATGCGCTCGAAAACCCTTCTGAGATCTACGATATGGTCCCCTAGCTTCTTAGACTTTACGACCACGTCATCAATGTAAACCTCTAAAATCTTTCCAAGTATGTCGTGGAAGATCAGGTTCATGGCTCTCTGATACGCGGCCCCAGCATTCTTCAGATCAAAAGGCATGACCACATATTAGAAAACTCTCACGAAGCCTGGGCAGCGAAACACGGTTTTATGTCTATCTATTTCAGCTACTGGAATCTGGTGGTATCCTGCAGTTCTATCCATGAAGGACAATAATTCATATCATGCTACTGCGTCTACCAACATGTCCGCGACCGGCATGGGATAAACATTTTTAGGTGTAGCCACATTAAGGTCTCTGTAATCCACACAGACTCGCATCTTCCCATTCTTCTTGCGAACATGCACTATGTTAGATAGCCATTGATTGTACTTGGCCACCCTAATAATGCCTGATTTATGCATTTTCTCGACTTCTTCTTTAACTAGAACTTGGGTCTCTGAATTCATTCTTCGGGCTCTTGCTTCATAGGCCTCTTGTCAAGGATTGTTGGCAGCTGATGGCATACCAAGTCTGGTGACAGGCCTGGCATGTCTTCATATATTTCGGCGAAGTAGTCCTTGAATTCCAGCAATAAGTCGATGAGCCTCTCCTTCTCGCTAGGCTCTAAGTACGCATTGATAGCCACTTCCATGGGCTCGTCATTTGTTCCAAGATTGACCTTCTCAGTAGGGTCCCTGACCTTAGGAGGTGTGTCATCCAATGCCGCTGGGGCGAGCTGAATGTCTTCTTCTTCCTTCTCATGGTCAGAGAGCTCCGTGACTCCATCATAGGCCTCTTTTTCCACCAGATACAAGGATAATCTCTCATACAAAGAGTGGAAGGCCTCAAACCCTTCCTCTGGAAGGTTGTCATCCATTAATTATTTAAGGGTTTGGGCACAGCGTGGCCAGGCCTTTCCAGGCCTTCCTTCGCGAGCGTGAGCCCCCACTGTGTCAATTCAGAGGCCGTCACCCCTGTGGGGAGGCCTTTGTCATCGATGCCACTGACCTGCAATGGAGTGATTGGCTCCAAGTAGTACCTAGAAACAGAGAAAGGGCGAGGATCAGCCTTAACTACTTCAGCCTTATCCGTAGCCCTGTTCCACACAATCAATTCCTGATGAAGAGTTGAAGTAACACAATAACTCCGGTGGATCCAGTCTCTGCCTAGAATGGCGCTATAAGCTGCGTAGCAGTTTGTCACAAAGAAAGCATAAACCCCCTCTACGGGGCCAACCTTGATACGCAGGAATAATAGGCCCAACGTCTTTGTTATAGTCCCCGTGAAGTTCTTAAACGTGAGGGACGTAGACTGGATCTTCTCTTTCTTAATTCCAAGCAAGTGCATAGTTGTTGTAGTAATGACATTAACTGCAACTCCAGTATCGACCATGATCTTGCTAACTTTGGTGCCGCCAACTTCCACCGTGATATATAGAGGTCTCATGTGTTGGACCATCACAGGTGTTGGCTTTGTAAAGCTCATGAAGAACTCTCCTCTGTTGACCTCCTCTATTTCCAACAACACATCCTCTTCCACAGGTGTTGTGGCTGTTGAAGTAATCTACAAAGGCTGTTCGCTGCCTCCTTCAGCTTCCACAAACTCTTGCGCGGCAACTGGTGGTGCATACCTCGCGGGAAGTACATAAACCATGTTGTAGGAGGTGTCAACCACTTCTGTCCCGTCCATCTCCTCCTCAAGGTCGAGCTTGGGCTCATCAACTGGTATGTCAGTGTTGAATTGTTTAGCCAACGAAGCTACTAACGGCTCTTCTATAAGGCCTTTTACCTGGTGCTGCTTGTGTTCCTGTGTCGCGGCGACCTGCTTTGGTGAGTCCGACCTTTGTTCCTCTGTTGAGTTCTTCTTTAGGGGCGCTACTACAAGACTTTGAACCTTTTTAGGTCTCCACTATAAAGCATCTGTAGTGTTGTCATTGCCCCCTAGTCTCTCAAAAACTGAGGATTTGGTTTCTAGCTCCTCGCGAAACAACCTGCGCCTAAAATGTGGCAACCTAGTGGGCGAGCTTTCCTTCCTGGCTGGCAGAGGTGTTCTTTCTTTCGTGATCCTGCAGAAAACACTAGGCATAGAAACCCCTGACTCCGAGCGTGTTTGCTTTTGAAAATTGGGGGGAGCCACCAATGGCTTAGCGGCTAGCGCCTCCATCTCCTTCTGATATTGCTCAGGTCATTTGACCAATTGCGAAGGCTTAATCAGGCCCTGATCCAGAGCCTCTAGTGTTCACTTGGCTTCTCCGAACCTTCGTTGTAGCTTCCTTTTCTTGGAAGGCCTAATCTCCACTGCTTTCCCTTTCTCTCTGGTATACCATTTGCCTTCCTTGATGGAGGACGTTGAAGAATGTGGAATGTACGGCTTGGTCAGGATATCTTTATGCTCATTCCTAGCCCTTCCATCTTGTTTCTGTTCTACTGCAGCCGCTTTCAGTTTCTTGAACAAGTTGGAGTCCCTTGGGGATGACGGTAACCCTATCTTGTCTCTTGCTCTTGGGCTCGAAGGTTGGTAGTTTCACTACGGTGAGGCCCACTTGATTGGAGGGAAAGAGCCAAAACGAAACGTCTGCTCAACTTCTTTATGCGACACTTGGATGCCTCATTCTTCTTTGCATCGTGAGCAAAGGACTACTGGTGAGGCTTCGCTGACTAGCTTAGCTCTCTCCTTTGTAGGGGTCTCATCCCCTTTTGTCTTCTCTTCTTGCCCCTTTGTAGTCAAATCCAAGGTTGGTTTTCTCTGGTTCTTCTTGGTCCAGTTCACATCAATCATGTTGACCTCGGTGTCCTGGAAAGGGTTCAGGTCTACTAGTGCTGCCGCGGTCGCTGGAGCTTCCAAATGCAAACTACCATTATTGAGCCATACTTGAATTTGGTATTTTAGCTTCACACAGTCAGCCGTGTTATGGTTCCACAAGTTGTGGAATTTGCAGTACTTTTTTCCTTTCAGCTGATCTGGTCGAGGGAAAGGTCTGAAGTCTGTCTTCACCATCTTCGCGGCGATCATTTCATCTAAAATCTCATGTGCCTTATTGGCATCATATGTATACGTCGCGAACTCAGGTTTGGTGAAGGCTACAGTCTTGAGTTTGACAGTTCCTTAGGTATTTTCAATTGCTTGAGGGCTGAGCTCTTCCTCCTTGTCAGCTCAAACGCAGAGACATCATCTCATTCCTGGCAAACTTCTTCTCTTTGATGATGATAGTAAGGATCATAGTTAGTAGGCTGGTGGTGCAATGCAGCCATTGTAAGGTGCTTTCCTGGCACATACGTCCCTTTGGATGCATTTTTCCTGGCATCAGTCTCTGTAAGGAGATGACCAAAGCTACCTACCTCTGTGATAAGCTCTCCCATTGACTGGATCACACTGCCATGTTGCATCTTTCGCTGCCGTGAATCCAATCCTTTGATTGCCAACTTAACTAATTCTTTCTCATGCAATATCATACTTAGTTTCACCTTCTGGATTTAGAAGTGTTGAAGATAAGCAGCAACAGCAGACTCAGTGGGCTGTTGGGCTATCTAGGTGAGAGAGGGCAAGTCAACCTCAGGCTCAATAGCTCCAAAAGTCTCGGGAAAGAGTTTTTCCATTGCTGGCCAATCAGCCACTGACCCTGGCCGTAGTTTAGAAAACCATCTAAAAGCTGCGCCAGATAGAAAAGTGGCAAAGATCCTGTACTTGAGGATGTCATCAGTTTGGTATTGGCCGCATTGCACCCTAAACCTGGCCAGATGGGTTGCCGCGTCCTCAGTATCCTCTCCTGAAAAAAGTAGAGAATATGATATTTTTGTAGCCTCTGGGAAAAGGCGCGAGCAATATGTACGGAGGGAAGGGTCCCTCATAAACCCCATCTAGCTGGGCCCAAGGGTTAGCTAACCTGATCATCTCCTCAACCTCTTCACGTCTCACATAGTCAGGGCCAGGAGAAGGAGGTGTCGCCACGGTCTGGCGAGCATTTTGCAGAGGAACAGACTGGCTAGCGGCCACTGTTCCTTCCCCAAGGCGAATTGTTCAGGGAATGGTGGCCTACTGCAAGGGCACAGCTGGCGCGGTCACATCTTTTACCAGGGCCGTTATCTTGATCGGATTACCAGCCTGGTCAATGCCATAGTAATTCCCTGGAAGTTCTTCTTAGACATTCTCCGTCCCGTAACTGTCGTATTGAGTAAACACGACAGGATTAGCAGGACTGCCTTCACCGGCCCTCGGAGCCCTATTCTTTTGCGGGGGCGGTGGAGTGGCCTTGTTACCACCAATTACTAGGGCTTTGTCCTTGCTCTTTGTTGCTGAGGCAGAGGCGGTTACAGATGGTGTAACGGTATTGCCGCTAGTCTTCTCCCGAGCATTCGGAGGTATGTATTTGCCAGTACCTGCAGGTTGTCCAAGCGAACCAAGAATAGCGTTAGGATCCCCCAAAGCTTTATTCAGGACCTCTTTAGCCTGGTCCAACTCAGCTCTCTGCATGGCAACTTGGGTCGCAAGATTGGATCCCTCGTTGTGAAGAACTGCCAATTCTTACGCAGTATGCTTGGCTTGAGTCTCGATGTCAGCAGAGATGTGCTTGCTCTGAGCGGCATGACCAGTCATCCTATCCACGAGCTCCTTGTGATTTTCCTGGCTTTTCTTGTACATATATTGCCAATGTCCTTGCGTTTGTCGCGAACTCACTTCAAGATTTTGCAGTGAAACCTCATCAAGCCTTCGGCGCTCTTCCGCGAGGACTTTTTCCATCCTTTCATTATATGCAGCATTATTCTGTTGAAAGATAGTAAGCTATTCCTCAATGCTCACATTCGCTGGGGCGATAATGGGCACAAAGGAATCAGTTGTCTCCTCACTCACAGCCACTCGGATGGTGTTGACCGCTTTGCCAGCCTCGTTAGGCTGGACATGAGGATTTTTGTTGCCCTCAGTAGCGGGCTGGGGAGTTTCATCCTTTCCTGTTGACATGTCTGGTGATGGTGGATTGAGTGAGAACTTTTGTGTTACCTATTCGTCAGAAAGACCACGACAGTCGGTACGAGAGTGCGGCCTGTAACTAGAAGTCCGGTGAATTGGGCAATTAACGTAAACCTTTTGGTAAGGGTTTACGCTTGATTTCCCAATGGATGCGATCAGGAAGAAATGCTATTTAGTCCTACTGGGCGGGCCAAAATGTTTGGCTCTAAAACCAGTATGGGTGCAAACTGTCTCTTTTGAGCGTGTGCGCAAGCGTACCAGCACCATGGGGCGCAGTCGTCGGAGAATCCCTTGACCTGACTTCTTGATCAAACGATGTGAACAAGGAGAGCACCAATCTCGTCACAAGGTTCTTTTCTCTGCCTTCCAGAAAAGGACTTCTTGCCTTACGGGTAAGGACTTTAGTTGTGACCCCTTCGCGCCACCGAATCGATACTCAACGTTGTAAGTTGAGTAGAGCAATCACTGAGAAGTTTGGAGAAAGCACGGGTTTGCTAAAGTGTATCTTTAGCTTCGCTGGGTTGCGAGAGCGTTACCCTTGTTTCGCTAGTTTGCAACTGGGTTGCAGCTAGGTTTGCTCCGGAGAGGCTTTGATAATCTGTATGATTAGTTGATTGAAGAGTTGTCCTTAATTCGTCCTTGAAACTTGGTATTTATACCTAGGGTTTCGACTATTCCTTGCCATAGAAGGATTATTGATTGAAGTTTCATATTCGATCACGCTACTTGACTCCAATAAGGACTCGTTTTCTGTATGGATCACGGAATGGGTGAAGAAGTAACCCACACCCAAGTAGGCTTATTTTTGGGCAGGAGGTATCGGCCTGCTGTGCTAAATTCCCTAAGGGATCTTGCCAAAAATATTTTTGGCTCAAACACCACAGAATTAGCAGAACTGACCCGAAAAATAATGGTTCTGTTTCTGCTCAGTTCTAAAATTTAAAAGTGACAAATTCAAGCCGATATTATTGGTTTCAGTTCAGTCCCGCTTCTTGCATATTTTTTGGTAAACCCGAACCGTCCTAGCCCTAGTAGGAATTTGAGATTTGGAAAATAACTTAATGCAGGAGGATCAATAATGACCACTGTTCTAAAAAACTGCTGCCTAGACAGAGCGTTATATGCCAGGTTCGATTTTGGCCTGGGTGAATGGTTTGGACGCTGGGAGGTCCTAGGCGGCTCCGCTAGGTGTTGAATTTTTTTTTTTTTTAATTCTCGTCAAAATCAAAATGACTATGAGAAAGAGAATTCGTCTCTAATTTTAAACAAGTGAAACCTCATCATTTGAGTCTGATGCGGCTAAAATAGCCTCACAATTTAACCCTGCAAAATGTAGTTGTTAGTATAGGATAAGCAGGGATCGTTCAGTCCGGGGATTGTAGGGTACACCTAAACGAAAAGGTCAATTTAAATTAGTAATTAATAAAACAAGTATTAACAAGTATTTATCTACAAATTTACACAAGAAACAACCATAAAAAGGGGGGATTCAAACTCTTGGTTTCTAAGTTCCTATGAAATAAAATAAAAGGATAAATATATACATGTGATCGACTTCTTCACACTCAAATCAGAATTTCCAAACCATATCAACATGCAATGAATTATTTCAATCTAAACAACCTAAAATCATGCCAACACTAAATATCAGAAATGAATTCGAAGTATAAGTCTGAAGAGATCGAGTACCACTTTAATTCTTCTTTAATCTCCTAAGTTTGGAAAAGTCCATAACTTAAAATATTTCATATAAAACATCACGTTAATACTTAAGAGCATCCGTCAACATTAAATATGAATCATTAAGTGCAATTAGAATTCTGAATTCAAACATGTATGCATCCATAAGAAGTTACAAACGCACAAACATGTAGCATATAATTTCGACCATTGTACATAGCCTTTACCACTTCAATTTATGCCCCAAAATGATTAGGTGAATCAGAACACAAATTTGGCTTTATTAACCTGCAGATTAACATAGTTATTCAACCAAAATCATATGCTTAAAGATATAAAGGGATGGCACAAAATCAGATTATAAAGATATCATAAACAAATCAAGAACATAAAGAAACAAATCTGAAAATTACTAACATAAACTCATTCTCAACAAAAATCCAATACCAATAACAAAGTTCATAATCAAAATCTGAAATTGAATACTAAAGAGTACGAAAACATAAATAAGGGCCATGAATTACACTTTTTGATCTTCAAGGAAGCTTGGAGAACATCAAAAGAACACACAGCTTGGCCTTCAAGAACACGAACAGCGTTGGAGAAGTCCTAAAGCTCTTCACGACAAGAGGCTTTTTCTGAAGTTTGGAGAGGGTTTTGGAGAGAAGAGAGCTAAGCTAATGAACAGAATTTTGTATGAAGAAGTGATGATTTTAGAATAGAGAATAACTGCTATTTATAGTGGAATTCTCATCTCTTGCGATGCAATCATGGTCAATCATCTTGAGGTGATTTCTCCTCCAAATTTGCTTGATTTGCTCGTGACAAAGTCTTGATTTTTCTGATCTCTTTTCCCCTTAATGACTCATTGTATATTCCTTGAATAGTGACCAGATACATCCTTTATTCCTCTCCTTTAAATTGCACTAATATCTTCTTCCAATTGTGCACATAATGAACTCCTACAATCAAGAAAAATCAGAATTTCATTAGTGTTATAATCAATAAGAAATAAGATAATTAAGATAATTAGAATAAATATTGAATATAACACTCCATTTTATCTCCTTGAATTCTTCTTGATTTGTGCAAGTTTACTTTTCTTTTAAGTTTTCCTTGATTTCATCACTCAAGAGTTCTTAATTTGATGGACTCTCTTTAAAACAAGAAAATCAGAAATTAGAACGTTTAAAAGAAGAAAGTTCCCAAAAACAAAATAGGAAATATTTCCTAAAATGAAATACGAAAGTTTCTAAAATGACTTGTCCTTAATTTACGCTCATTTCTGCTTTTTTCGCCTGTTTTCTCCATTTCAGTCCTTGAAGTACCTAAAAACATAAACTGTGTTATAATTAATAATTTTAAGAGAATAACTTAACCAAATGAGGGAAAATACATATTAAAAACGTCACACTTTGTGCTCCTATCAGAGTCTCTGACCACCTCTCTCAATACCCTTGATTCAAAATTGAAATCTAGCTCTCTGAATCCCCTTGATTCAAAACTGAAAACTAGGATATTGACTCTAATCAGAGCAGCTGAAAAACCGCAAGATCTTCAAATCAGAGAACTGAAACCTTCTTTTGTGTGGATGCGGTACAATGACTAAAAGAAGGAAAAGTTGATGAAGACAGCGTTGAGAAAGAATGTAGAGGTGGTGGCTGTTGTTTTGCCCAAGAGATTAAGAGAGGAGAATGAACATAGAACATAACACGAGTAGGGAAGTCTATAGTTTCAAAGAGAGTGTAAAATAAAAAATGGAAATGGGTGGCTGATATTCGTCGAGATAGAGAGAAGAGGGATTGGATGGATGGATGGGCAAGTAGTGTGACGTAGGGCTGGGATTGGGCCCGGCCAGTGTAAAATTTCTAGAGCCTGGACCTGGATTGGAATTTTCGAGCTGGGTCTAAATAATATTTTTTCAATTTTTGGACCGAGTTGGGCCCAGACTTTTTTTTGGCCGAGTTTTAGGGATTTTGGGGTCCAAAAGGCTAAAATGAAGAGAGAAAAAAACAAACAAATAATAAATCTGAGAACAGATCTTGCTCCAAACCCATTCCTTCGCCCTCCAAAGCCACCTAACCACCACCATTCAAAATCTGGGTTTATGGAATCAAGCTCAGACTTTGATCCTCTTGCTTAGGCTTGGACTTCATTATCGAATCAAGCTCAAACTTCGTTATCCAATCAAACTTCCAGACCTTGCACAACTTAGATTGGTCTCTGATCGACATAGCTACTACAGCAAAACTAGAGAGAGAGAGATAGATAGATAGAGAGAGAGAGAGAGAGAGATTTTGGGGTTGAGTAAAGACAAAGGAGAATTATGAATTCTCTCAATATCTACGATTGATCTGATGGGAAAGGAGGACTAGGGAGAGAAGGGAAAAGAAAAGAAAAAAAGACAATGGAGGTGTTTGGGGAGAAGAAGAAGAAGATAAGAAGAGAGAAGAAGAAAAAAAGGGGGAGGGAAGAACAAGAAGAGACAGGAAAAGAAAGAAGAAAGAAAGGAGAGAAGAATAAAAAACTAAAAAAATATGAGTAAATGAAGAAAAAGAAGAGAGAAGAATAGAAAACTAAAAATATGAGTAATTATAAATGAGTTCGGGCCGTTGGGTTTTTTTTCTTTGACTATTAAGGATCGGGCCCGGCCAGTTATATAATGCTTTCGGGTCGGGCCTTATAAAACTATTAATTTTTTTTTAAAGGGTTCAGGACAGGAAATTTTTTTTAAAGGGTTCAAGACAGGAAATTTTTTTAAAGGACCCGGACTGTTCGGGGCCATATTTCGGATTTTCAGGCTAAATGTCCAGCCCTACCGTGACGTGTGCAAGCCAAAGCATAGTTAGAAGCATAATTGAATAATGCTTCAATGTTTTCTTTATTTAATTAAACAAATATTCTATTAAATAAATGTTTAGTTAAACAAAAATTTAATAATTTAATTAAATAGATATATATATATATATATATTTTCCCCTCTTATTTTATTTTTCTTTATATATATATACAAACTTGTTCACCTAAGGGACAGTTTTAAGCGACTGTAAGGGACAAATGAATCTCAACTACATATATTAAATATAAAAGTAGAAATTATAACAACTTAAAACTGTGTATTTATTTTCAGTCGTCAGATTCATTTGTCATGCACAGTCTCTTAAAAGCCTTTATATATATATATACACACACACAGTCTGTCTTCGCTACGGACGTCCGTACCTTTTCTTAGGTACGGATTTCCTGTTTTCCCCCACTTTCAGGCCACATTTTCACATCTCAACCGTTCAGTTTTTAGGTCATAATGTATAGATCACCTCTACAAAATTTCAGCCAATTTGGTGATTTTTAAGGCATCCAAAACTGCAATTTACCATTATAAATACGAACGGTTCCGGTTTGACAGATTCGGTCCGTTTGTGTAAATTGCAAGTTGGATGCCTTAACGATCACTAAATTGGCTAAAAATTTGCAGAGGTGATCTATACATTAGAACCTAAAAACTGAACGGTTAAGATGTAAAAATGTGGCCGGAAAGTGATCGAAAACAGGAAATCCGTACCGAAATTTCGGTACAGACGTCCGCACCTGAGAAATATCCTATATATATATATAAATTACATAAGAATTATAAAAAAATTCAAAATACAAAACGGCCGCCTAGGCGGTGTCTGGGCGCTAGTCCCCTTTCCACCGCAGAATAGCGCCTATCAGTTTTTAGAATCTTGATAATGACATAGCAGGCTAGACCACACATTCAGTTTCAATGTCATCAGTGTTTTGCACATAAAAGCACACTCAGGCATCTGAAAAGTCATCTCTCTAGTTTCATCGTAAATATGAAGAACAAGTTCAACAACATTGCGCCTCACAATAGTGCAAATCCAATCAGCAATCCTGGACAAACCGTGGGGATATAAAATCATAAGACAGAATGTATCCAAATTCAGAGTCAAGTCTAGTCTGGGAACACAAGTCCACCAGTTGTTGCGTCTTTTAACCAAAATGGTGGTTCTCACTGCATATTTTGTTGGTCGTAAGGAAAGTAAGTGACAAAAAAGTGCATCTGGTATTGCACTGATGCTATCTTTGTTTCTTGCTTGAGGCTTTGAAAGAGAACTTGTTTCTAGTTTCTGGGTCATCACTATCAAATAGCTTTGTTAAAATAAAATCAAAGTCAAACCGAAACCACGCTATGGTAAACTCAAAACCACTACGTACATTTCTATCTACACTAGTATCAGCTCACATATGTTGAAATTAAAAACAAGGTTAGATAGCAGTTGTTGGATTCAGATGAAAAGGAGTTACAAAACGGACCTCAACTTCTCTCAAGGCCACCGTCGTCCTTCGCGTTTTGGGTTCTGTTCAAGGTTTCAGATGTCTCAAGGAATTGAGCTTGTTTTTGGGCCAAGTTGGGCCGAAAGAAAAAAGGGCAGGGAATTAAAAGAGCTTTGAAAAGGGGCATTCCGAGAATTGAACTCGGGACCTCTCGCACCCTAAGCGAGAATCATACCACTAGACCAAATGCCCTTGTTGCTGCCAACGTACTGTGAATATTATTATTGTCGTTGTCCTACTGGAGCTATATTTTACTAGCCAAGAGCGTCCTGGGTTCAAAACTTCAAATGAGAATATTACTATATGGTACTAAGAAGAGTTTAGTCCTTAAGATTTAGAAATATGAGAAAGATATGTACATGTATTATTCAGATAAGTTTATTTAATAGTTTGTTGATAAGTTCGTCAAAATATTATTAATTAATTAATTATTTTTAAATTAAAAATATTAATTTTTATTCAATACTATGTGTAAAATATATTAAAAAACGAACAATTCTTAGGTTCACCCCTACGGTGAACGAGCATATTCACCCCCATTATCAATTAACATACTTTTACTCACTGTTCTAAAACTCGGCAGCCTAGGCGGCGCCTCTCCGCCTCGACTAATGAAGAATCGGTGATTCTGGGCGTTTGGATTTTAGGCGGGCGCCCAGGCTGCTAGGTGGTAGGCGCTAGTCGGGCTCCCAGGCGGCCTAGGCGGCAGGCACTGCACTTGGGCGTTTATTGTTATTATTATTATTATTTTTTTTTTTTTTTTTTGTATATTTGTATGCTTATTACTTAACATTCTCTCCCTATTTTGATTCTTGAGGACTCTTTTGAAATTTGAATATTCTAGATGCAATTTTATTACTCTTTAAGCCTTATATAGTTTTAATTATCTAAACAAAAGCTATAAAAATAAAATTAAAATTAAAAAAATACAAAACCGCCTAGGCGCCTGGGCGCTAGTCCTTTGGCCACCGCCCGACTAGCACCTAGCGATTTTTCGAGCCTTGCTTTTACTTAATATATTTATAATCCAATGGTCTATATTTTAAATAAGTCTTTAAAGATCATCTCAGTAAAAAATCAATCGAATAAGAAATCATTTAATTATCTAATTGAATCAAACAAATGGATGGTTCTAACAACACTTACTACTATTATGATGAACCGTCCATGTATTTCATAGAAATGAATAACTAAAAGGTCTTCAATTTAATTGGTTTTTTACAGAGCTAATTTTTGTATTATGTTATACAACATGAATAGTCGGATTAGAAAATTATAAAGTTATTATACCTTAATCGCAAGAGAATGAGCACATTCACCCAAGGGGTGAACCTAATTTTTTACAGAGCTAATTGTTATTATAAGACCGTGCATAATACTTTTAGATTCAAAAGTATCAGAAATTTAACGATTTCATTTCAATAACACGTAATGCAGATTAGTACTAGTATAATATACAGGGAAAGTATTAACAGAGAGGATTAGTGTCTTTTCAAAAAATATAACGTGACTATTGAGCGAACTAATGCCGAAGCGACAACTTGATATGCATAGGGTATGTTATTGTGCTATATTGCTGAACGCCTTGTGAAAATTAGACCCTTAGGCAAAATAATAGATTATTTGCCACACATAAAAAATAAATAAATAACTATTCCGAATATCTCACTAGTTGAGATACAAACTACCCCTATATATAATAAATAAACACACACACTTGCTACTTTGAAAGAGTTTCATGTAATCATGTCACACTCCGTAAAATGAAAAACGATGATGAATTAATAATTCAAACATTCTTCTTTCCTTATGTATACATATAGATTTTATTTTCTT
>LYNE01002821.1:5907-20898 GCA_001662545.1 Rosa x damascena
ATTTTATTTCATATTTCTGGGGATGAATGGGTTCATCGATGATCGGCTTGGATTCAGTCACTGCCATGGTTTCAGCCTCTACTCAAGTGATGAAATTTGAGATCTTAGATTAGAGGTGATAGGCGTAGATCCATACTTTATTGAAACATTGAAACCAGATCCAGATTCTGATGAGGCCGATCTGGTTTAGGTTCTTCCCGTTTAACTTGGCGTGCATCGTGACGGCCATCCTTGCATACATAAAAACAGAGAGCGAGTTAACTCAGAGTAGCGCCATGGAGATTGGTTTGGACTTGAAAACTCAATGTCTACTTTGACCCAATAAACAATTGTTCAGATCTAAAAGAAATTATAAATGAAACGAACTTTAATCGTAGCAAATTGCTAGCAGTTGAAAACAAGGTCAGAAAACTCATCAGCCAACCGAGCAAAGCCTTCAATCGTAGCACTAATCATATGAGGAGTTCCACAAGCTAGGCCTTTAGCAACCTGTGACGTTCAAAATCAAAAGAGGTTGTATTAACATCAAAGCAAACTGATGAAATTGGGGAATCTCTTTCTAAAATAGTAAAGAAAAGAAATTACCACTACGAATTCCAATTTCACATTGATGAAGTTGGGGATCTTGATTAGAGTTGATAGGCATAAACCCATAAAAAACAGGGTCACTGAAACTAGATTCTGATGAGGTCGATCTAGTTGAGCTTCTTCCGATCTAGTTTAACTTAGCGTGCATCGTGGCGGCCATCCTTGCATACATAAAAACAGAGCGAGTTAACTCGGAGCAGAGAAGTACTATGAATCTATGAAGAAATTGGAACAAAGACCCCTTGCATATCTGAATAAGCAGAGTAAAACAATAAAAGCAAGTTTAAGCAAAATTTCTGCAGTTAGAAGATACAGATCTATAAAGAATGAAAAATGTATAAACAATGGAAAAAAGGCCGGCGGCACCTTCTTCCTCGGATCCGGCTTTTCCTTCTTCACAGTGGCCATCACCATGTCGCCGATGCAAGCCGACGGTAGAGGATTAAGACGCCCCTTGATCCCCTTCACGGACAATTCATTGGATGATGGGGATTGATAGTTTGGGTGAGTTCAAGGACAAGGGAATTAGAATGAAGATTCAAGTGTGGGAGCACAGAAGAGAGAGGAGAGCTTCTCGAAGAAAAGAGAAGAGAGAGAATGAGAGAGAGGGGAGATAGGAGATCGAGAACAAGAAAGAATATAATATATGTAACCAAAAAAAAAGGAAAAGAATATAATATAAGTTTTCATTTTTCAATGCCCATTATCAGATTCTAGTACATAAGGAAAATATAAAAAAAATTAACTCATCCACAATTATAAGCAATCGTAGGAAAATATCATGACTACAGTACCTGATACCATCTCACATCACCCAAACAGTGGAAGTTCCCACCCTTGTTTTAAGGCGTGGCAAAACACATGTGGCCTTTGCCCGTTATTGTAGTAGTGACGTTTGGCACTCAAAATTATATATCCTTAGCAATATTGAACTCGTTACCACTAGATTAATTTTTTTTTTTTTTACTACTATGAGACGCATATTACAATCACACAAATCAATCAACTGACGTACTTAACTGTGGACGAACTCGAGCATGAAGAATTGAAGATACGTACTAATTATTCCAGTGAAAGAAAAGGATGAGTGGATGAACCTTCAATTGAGGGCAAACGATCAAGTGATTATCGATTAACCATGCACGTCAAAAACTTACAAGGTTGACTTTGATGAATTCAATTCAATAAAGGTCGTTCAACTTACCAATTCTAATTAAGTAACCATTAATAAAAGAAAACAACTGTAAGGAAAATGTACCGCGGTACTAAACGGATGGTACGTGTGATTGAGTTTCTGGATTGGAGTAGCTTATTGCCGAAGTTAGAAAATAGAAATGGTAAACCACGTACGTATAATTAACCAGATAAAAAAATCGCTGAGTTATCTGTTATCGAAGAATACCAAAACCGCTTACTATTTTTTTTTTTTTTAAATAATGGTAATTCCATTGATAATAGCGCATGCCAAGAAAGTTATTACATACCCACCCGCTGACACATAATAATGGCCAGAACAAGGTTTCATGGAGGAGCATCAGTGGCACATAGGATAGACTAACTATATTTGAACTTATCGCTCACTTAAAAGTGAGCCTATAAGCTATGGAAAAAATACCATAGCGAATAGACAAGCCAAACTACACTCGTTAGGTTCCTAATACAAGGAAATTTATGGTAATTAGACAAAAAGCTAAAAACATAGGTTTGGGCCAAGAGCCTAAACCCTAGCCCAAATTTAGAAATTAATGGACTAAGGTAGAACCTCAGCCCAATGACTAAGCCCAACAGAGCAGTCACCAAGGAGATCTCCAGGCCCAGCAGCCCGATTCGGGCCTAGTCCGCCATCCTTGCCATCACCCTCGTTGTACGTCGTCTTCCGGCAGAGACCTTTTGATCCGGGTTCCCTGACCCCACGGCCCAACGCCATCGATCGAAACCATGGCGGCGCCGTCAGTGCAAGATCCAAACTGCCACGACTTGCATCACTCGTAGCCCAAGCTACGCTGCCGCAACCTAGCTACATCACAATGGACCAAACCATCCCCGATCTCAGCCTTGCAAACCACACCGCCATCGATCAAGATCCATTACGCTGGCGGTCCAAGAAACCCATCAGCGGGGATAGAATACCAGCTCGAACAACACGACCATCATCATCTCCACCATCCCAGCCGAAACAACTGACAAAACCAGAGAGAATCCCCCGATGGTGTCCCATGGTAGTTCTCCAGTCCGGCAGCAAACCCCATGACAGCGGGAGGCCAGAGACCAGATCCGATGTCCAGGCATCGCCGGACGAGAAGAAATTTGCAATGAAGGTTTTAGGGTTTAGGTGATCCTTTGAGTTTATTCTCCCCAAAACCTCTTACTATTAGATTAAATACAAAATAATTACAAAGTGTAATTTTTTTTGTATATTCAAGAGCCACGGATTCTCAATACTAAGTTTGCAAATCTCTACCTGGGATTCAACCCTCTCTGCTTCCTTCTGTGCTTCCCTCTTTGCTTTCTTCTTCGATCTCTCAGTCCCTTTTCTTTGATCTCTCTGGTTTCTTCAAGATTCAAGATCTGACGTTTCTGCAACAATGGTGGCCACAACTATAGTCTCTCTTCTTACCAATCTCTCCAGTATAATCTCTGTGAAGCTCGATGACAACAACTATCCTACATGGCATTTTCAGATGCACTCTCTGCTACGTGGCCATGGTCTTCTCAAATTTGTTGCCCAGAAAAAATTTATATATATAATTTATATATGTCGTTGGTTATAGATGGATTCACTGTTTCTTTCCAATGCCAATCGAACTGGTGTATTGGTGGTTAATAATAGATGGATTCTACTATTAATAATATCAAATATTCTAATAAAAAATATATTAAATAAAATATTTCTTCCGTCTCTAAAAGTAATAGAGACACCTTAAATTGTCATTGGCAGTTATTGTTCATGTGGCAGTGAATAAGTATTAGAGACGGAACTTTTTATCTAAGTGTCTCCAATAGGTTTTAGAGACGCAACCTATAGGGAAGAAAGTCTAATTTGTCACTCCTTATATCAGAGACAAATTTAAGTATATTTTAGTCACTAATATATTTTTTGAGACGTTTTGTGGCTGTCTCTAAAATATATATTTGGTGTAGTGCACTCTTGTCCATCTCAATACTCCATTTCTGATGATGGTCATCTTACCCCAAATCCGACTAAGGATCTTGAAGAATGGCTTGAACAAGATTGCAATCTCATCTCCTTGATTACTGCTACTCTATCTCCTGAAGCCCTTTCTCAAGTTGTTGGCTGCAACTCGACCTTAGAGTTGTGGACTACTCTGAAAGATAGATATGCAACTATGTCTAGATCTAATGTGCTACAATTGAAATCTACTTTGTAATCCATTGAGAAAGGTTCAGATAGTATTGACAAGTACCTACTTAGGGTCAGGAATGTCAGAGATCAACTTTCAGCTATAAGTGTAGGGGTCATCATGGGCCGGGCTAGGGCTGGCCCTACCCTAAATTTTAGGGCTTAGGGTCGGGTCGGGCCGGGCCTAGTCAAAGTCAACAAAATTTAGGGTCGGGCTGAGGCTTAAATATGCCAACCCTTACCCGCCCTAAAAGCCCGATCTATTAGGGTTGAAAGGGCCAGGTCAGGCCGACCTTCCAAATAGGGCTGAAAAGAACCTTATTTTGTTTAATAAAAAAAAAACTTTCATTATTTTTTTTCCTCAAAATGTGGCTCAATGGTTACATAGGTAATATAAGACATTGTTTTTAGTTTATCATATTTAATATGTCTGTGTGTGTGTGTGTGTGTGGGAATTAACTTATAACATTTATTAATATTAGTTAAGGTGGTTATATTCAATTAACTACCTCTCTAAATCTCATAATATTAATTGTTATGTAACAAAGAAAATAAAAACTAAAGAAAACAAAGCTTAAGAAATCAATTACAAAGAAAGAGATAAATTGCATATTATAGAAAAAAGAGAAACATAATTAAAAAAATAGAAAAAATAGAAAATTATTAGGGCTTATTCGGGCGGGCCTAAAGGGCCGGGCCGAGCTTAGCCCTAAAGGGCTCAAACGGGCCTGGTCGGGCAGGCTTAGGGCGGGTTTAGGGCCTAAGGGCCAAATGATGACCCCTATATAGGTGTTAAGATTGCAGATGAAGATATTATGATACTCATACTTAAGGGTTTACCATCTGAGTTTAGTACAGTTAGAATGATGATTAAAGCTAAGCATGCCCCAATCTCTATGTCTGAGCTTCAATCCTTGCTTCTTGCTGCTGAATCTGAGTTAGAAAATGAGTCCAAGACCCTTGCTTGACCATCTATGACTGCCATGGTAGCCAAGAATGCTTCTTGTTCATCTGAGTCTCAGGATGCTAAGGGCATCTTGCCTACACCTACCTATCATGGCTATAACGGCCTTGCTGCCTTCCACAATGGATCTAGGAGCAAAAATGGTGGCAACTATGGAGGTTTCAGAAACTATAATGGCGGAAACAATCTTGATATATGGTTGGAATAATGCTTACAAAGGAAACAATGGCTCAAGAAACTTTGCCAACAAACCAACAAATGGATTTCAGAGTTCCAATGGCTACAATGGACACAATGGTGGCTTCCAACCAAGAATTATTTGTCAAATATGTGATAAGCCAGGCCACTCTGCTCAAATTTGCTGGCATCTTAGCAAAATTCAAGGCAATATGGAATCTCCCTCAGTCATTGAGTGTCAACTCTATGGCAATCTTGGACACTCTGCTGCTGAATGTAATCAAACACAACAATTTGCCAGTCTTCAGGGGCAACACACAGCCATGACAGCCTCCCTCCAACACACTCCTGCCACACCAACTCATGAAGTTTGGATCACTGATTCATGAGCTTCCTCACACATGACATCTGATATTCAAGCTCTCAACAATGTCACAACTTATGCAACTGGTGATCATGTCTAGATAGGAAATGGTGCAGGTTTAACAATCAAGCATATTGGCAATGGTTCTATCTTTCTTAACAAGCATGTTGTTCTTGCATTGAAGAAAATTTTGCATGTTCCAAAGCTTGCAGCACAACTCTTATCTGTTTATCAGTTATGTAAAGATAACAATTGCAGAATGATATTTGATGAATTTTTCTTCTTTATACAGGACAAGGTGACAGGTAGGGTGCTATTCCAAGGCCTCAGTGAGCATGGCCTCTATCCCATCCCAGTCTCCATTTCCAGAAACTTGTTCACACCATCTTCAACCTCACACACAGCCTTTCTTGATTCCAAAGTATCTCACTCACTTTGGCATAAGAGACTTGATCATCCATCCAATGACATTACTTCGTCAATGCTAGCAAAGTCTAATGTCAGTTCATCTTCTGATTTCTCTAGTAGTATTTGTGAGTCATGTTTAGCTGGAAAATTCACAAAATTGCCTTTTCCAAAGTCTAGTACTAGATCATCTATTCCATTTCATACAGTCCACTCTGATGTATGGGGGCCATCTCCTTATGTTTCCATAGAAGGTTACAAATACTATCTCACTCTCATAGATACTATCTCCTTATTCACCTAGATACAAAGGGTTCATTTGTTTTAATTTTTCCAACTCCAAATTCATTATCCAGACATGTTGTTTTTGATCAACAGTCCTTTCCACATCAATTCATACAGTCGAGCTCATCAACTCCTTCTGCTCGTAGTCCAAGTCCTCCAACTCCATTTCTTCTTAGACTTCCCTGCAAGCCTCATACATCCACACACATGCCTCACCTATCCTGCCTCACACCTCGACAAGTATTGCAGATATGACTGCTCATGCAGATGTTACAGTTTCCTCCCCACTCTCTGCTGTCTCTGCTCCTGTTACTATGAATGACGCACCAAGCTCATCCACTGATCCTAGTTTATTGCCTGGAGAAGTCTACATTCCTATATCTGACATTGAAATAATATTGGATCCTCCTTCTGCTGCAAATGTCCATAACATCCAACCTCACTCCACAGCTACTTTAGTTCTCAACACTCATCATATGATAACCAGGTGCAAGAATGGTATATACAAAAAGAAGGCTTTTGTTACCTCCATTCCCTCTTATCCTGAAACTGTTGAGCCTCAGTCCTACAAGAAAGCCATGATGATTCCAGTTTGGAAAGAAGCTATGCAGGAGGAATTCAATGCTTTTACCAAACAGGGAACCTCGACTTTGGTTCCACCTCACCCTGACAAAAATCTAGTAAGTTGCAAATGGATTTTTAAAGTTAAGAGAAACTCTGATGGTTCTATTGCAAGACAAAAAGCCAAACTGGTTGCAAGGGGATTTAGCCAAGAAGAAGGTATTGATGATGCTGAAACCTTCAGTCCTGTTGTGAGGCATACCACTGTTAGATTAGTTTTGGCATTAGCTACCCAATTTGGTTGGAAACTTCACCAACTCGATGTTAAGAATGCCTTCCTACATGGAGTATTAAAGGAAGAAGTTTATATGTCTCAACCGCATGGTTTTGAGGACTCAGAGCATCCAAATTATGTATGTAAGCTACAAAAATCTCTATATGGCTTAAAGCAAGCACCAAGAGCCTGGAATGAGAGGTTTACATCTTTCCTGCCTCAGCTAGGATTCAAGTCCTCTATTGCTGATCCTTCTCGATCTATTTGTCAAGAGCTCGGGCTCCTCTCATGTTTACTTACTCCTTTATGTTGATGACATTATCATCATTGGCAACAATGCTAATGCAATTCAACAAGTCAAGTCTGCTCTTCAACAGGAGTTTGACATGAAAGATTTGGGATTGTTGCACTATTTTCTTGGCTTGCATATCACATATGTTCCTGATGGTGGTCTATTTCTTTCACAAACCAAATATGCCGCTGAAATCCTGCAAAAAGCTGGTATGCTGGATTGTAATGCAGGCATTACTCCTTGTCTTCCCAATTCAAAGTTGCTCCAGGATAATGGTGCTCCATTTATAGATATAAAGACTTACAGGAGCATTGTTGGCTGCTTGCAATATCTCATGTTTACACGACATCCTGGTATTGCTTACAGTGGCAACTCAGTTTGTCAATTTATGCAAGCCCCCACAGATGTTCATTTTCTTGCTGTGAAGCGTATTCTTCGCTATGTTAAAGGTACCTTGAACTATGGTGTTACATTTAGGAGAGCTCCGCTTGAATTGAAGGCCTATACTGACTCTGACTGGGCTGGCAACCTTAATGATCGACAGAAGAAGTACTACAGGGTTTGTCATTTTTCTTGGCAACTGTCCAATCTCATGGAGCTCACGCAAACAAATTTCAGTTTCTCGTTCTTCCACTGAAGCAGAATATAGAGCAATGGCTGATACAACATCTAAGGTTCTTTGGATCCGGCACTTGTTACATGACTTGCAAATTCCCTTGCCTTCTGCTCCTACCCTTCATTGTGACAATGTCTCTGCACTCGCTCTTGCCTCCATTCCCATCCACAACTCCAAAGTGAAGCATGTCGAAGTTGACGTCCACTTTACTCGGGAGAAAGTTGCACGTGGTGAACTGGCTTTGCAATTTGTTCCATCCCTTCAACAGCTTGCTGACATCCTCACTAAAGGCCTTGACTCTCCTCGGTTCAGATATCTTTGTGGCAACCTCATGGTTGGTCCCAACCATTCGGTTGAGGGGGGATGTAGCAATGATCAAACCAGTGATGAAGTCAAAGTCAACAATCAAGTCAAGGCTTCCCCAAAGTCCACGTGTAGGGCTGAAATTGTTCAGCAAGAAACGAAGTTAGCTGAGCTTAACTAATTAGGGTTAATTAGTAACTAATTAGTGTTAATCAGTTACGATTAATTACAGGTTTTGCTATATAAAGACAAGCATAGCTACAGTGTAATACTTCAAGCTTAATCAAACAATTATATCACTATTCTCAATTCTCTCTCTCTTTCTGTTACATCCTCTTCTTCTTCATCTTCTTCTTTCATCCAAACCCTACTTTCAGCAGACAATTGGTAGCACTTGCAATCGAACGCTTAACAGCTGCTGGATTTCATACCCAAGAAAGAAGAAGAAATGAATAAAAAATTGCAGGTAGTAATTGACTGTCTATACAATGAGTTTCCTAGAAACCGCTAACTGGTAAATCCTCCGTCAACACTAACAACTTGTCCATTGATGTAAGAAGCAGCAGGAAGGCAGAGAAAAGTGACCAGTGACGATATTTCATTAGGCTCGGCAATGCGGCGAATCGGAGTTCGACCTATTAGCTGTCTGAAATCATCAGAATGATCATCCTGTTGAAAAATGAAGTTTAAATGTAAGCTGTTATCTCAAAATAATTATAAACTAGCTAGTATAACATAAGTAAGCTAGGTTAAGTTCTATTATAAAGTGGAAGGTTTGGAGAGGAAGCTTACATTTTCAACTTTAACGCCGGTGTTAACAGCCCATGGTGCTACAGTGTTTCTGCGAATGCCATCTTTTGCCCATTCACATGCCAAATTCTTCGAAATTTGGATGACGGCACTTTTCGTTGCTGCTTAGGCAGATAGTCTTGGTAGAGCTTTTATACCGGCAATGGAGGCGACGAACACAATACTTCCATTTCCTGAGGCCGTCAAGAGAGGATAAGAAAGCTGACAAAGATGGTAGGGAGATTCAACATTTGTACTCATCATGCTTGACAAATCTTCCAATGCATATTCTGTAGTACTTCTCAGTGTCACTGTTGCTGCATTGTTTACCTGAAGCAACATAAAGGACATTGATTAGTTAGTCTTCAATACAACAATTAGATCAAGAATGAGAGCGAAAAGTAATTTAAGGCGCCAACTTACAAGGATGTTGAGTTTGCTGTTAAAGACCGATGAAACGGTCTTTATGAGCTCCTCCCTTTGAGATTTAGAGGTTAGGTCACAAACTGAACCACTCACTTTGAATCCCCGGTTCTCCCATTCACGAACCCTCTCGTCAATCAGTTCTTGGTTACGAGCGCAGGTATGGACCGTTGCCCCAAGTCCTGCTAGCTCTTCGACAATGGCATATCTAATCCACACGAAAAATTATAACATTGTTAGTTAACAATCATGTACAATAATATAAGTAAGTATGATCCCAGTAACTAAAATAGAAGAAAGAACTAACCCAATGCCTTTAGTTCCACCGGTGACGAGGGAGGTCATGCTCTTTAGAGACCATCTTTGACTATTGAAACCTGCCATTGGTATCTAGTTTTGCTTCTGTATTAGTTTAGGGTTTAGAAGGCAAAAGCTGTGTATGAGTGTAATAAGCAGAGAACGCTCAGGATGTGTGGGTACTCAATGAAAGCTGTGTATATATAGTGCATTCCTGTCGTACACCGATATTGACATTAACCAAAAAATGGATTTATAAATTTTTGAAGAAGAAATTCAGACAGCGTATAATTGCATTTCCTCCTTAGGCCGAGTCAAACTTTTGGTCAGCTATGCTTATGGATGGTCAACTCTGAAAATTGATGCGAGCATATATAGAACCATGTCAAACATATATATGGCTGACTTGTTAATTAATTAATTAATAATCATAATCGAGGAAGAACTTAATGGGAATTCTGTTAACGTGTGTATATATGCAGTTATCGCTGCTGCAAAAATGGCATCGTGCTTAATTGATTTGTTAATGCTATTCTAATTCTTTCTTGGCGAATAAGTATACTAATTACGGAAGATGTACGGTACCGGTACAGAACGCAAGGTATGATTAGTCGACTCTGTTGAGTTGATTAATTGGCATGCAGGTAGGAATAGGATTAGTCAGTTGTTAATTAGTTCTTTCTCAACCCTAGCTAGCTAACACTGATATTATTCTCTCCCGCATCTCTCTTTTCCTCAAGACCAACCTATTGCGAACAAAAGAGCCATACCCACTTTCTTTATGCTTTTTCTTTTTTGTTGGTTAACATTGGCGAAAAAAAACAAGGGGATAGAGAATCCTCTTCCCAAAATTTATATATGCACGTACGTTTAGTATTCGACTAAATGATCAATTCATATAACTATAGTGTGATCGAATACTGAATTCATCAATTAATATACTTGAATAAAAAGAATGAAAAATTCTACAATGTGTTAATGTATGACATGCATATAATTACCTTAAAGTAATAAAATGAGTCCTCAAAATAGTAATATTAGTCCTCAGAGTGGTAACATGAGTTCTTAAAGTGATAAATTTTCTTAGTTACCACATGAGTCCTCAAGTGGTAATATAATTCTTTAAAGTGGTAAAATGAGTCCTCAAAATAATAAAACTAGTTGATGTATGAGAAATGTTAATATATCATAGCATTACCCAAAAAGAATAACCCTTCACTTAGGGGTAACCATCCATATAAAAAACTTATATTGGAAATTGTCTGTGAGGTTGGCTTTGATTTATTGCATGAAGTCAATAACGGTCATCTTAGTTGATTCCGTTAATTGTTATTCTAAGCATCCACTTGTAGAAAGATAATCATGCATGGTAAGGCAACGAACGCATGCTATTATTACCCAATTTAGAAACGTTAATCTGCCAAATATGCGTAGCTATTGTAAGATTTATATATCCAATTGGATATATAAAATTGATTAACCAGATGGTCTCATTAATCGGGTATTTTAGAGACACTTGACAGCTCTTGTAATATTGGGTGTATCGCAGTATCAGGTTTGAGTGTTCTATGGTTCCATTGTGCGTCGGGTTTGATCAGGATCAAATTTACTAACAGAAATTGACTTGGCAAATGAGGGTTGCATGCAAGTTTTTCAAGAGTACAATGTAACAGGAATGCTAGTATTATGTTCTTAAACTTAACTTCCACAATTTAAAGTGTTGTTTTTCAAGATCCTAATTGTTCATTCTCACGATCAATATCACCTTTCCAATATTGTTTATATAATAGATCAACCAATTCAGAAACTGTTAAATCATCTAATTACTATAACTAGCTAGCTAGTCTGGTGACTTTTGAGGTCCTTTTGGTAACAGTTTTCGAAGTTCCTTTACGTACAAATGTATTATGTACTGCTTATTCATATCTTTGGTATGCGGAACGGTTTGATATCATTTTTCTGGAGAGATCCTCTTATTGTGTAATTGGAATGCAATATATACGTTGTCTGATAGATGTTGAGCCATATGACAAACTATTCACATTTGGAAGATCTGAACAATTTTGTACGTATGCATATTCAACTGAGGTGTATATAATTACAATTTTTTTACAAAGTAAAGTAGTATAAAATAAACACAAAGACCTTCGACATTTTATTGTTAACAACTGCACCACAATTTACTGATTGTGAAGCTGGTGATTTCACCAAAAAAGAATAAAGAATGTATGGAGTACTGTTATATATAGAAAATGTAGGGATTGACTAATTGGCAATCCTACATCGAGTTTCCTAAAAACCGCTGACGGTAAATCCTCCATCAACACTAACAACTTGTCCATTGATGTAAGAAGCAGCAGGAAGGCAGAGAAAAGTGACCAGTGATGAGATTTCATTAGGTTCTGCAACGCGACGGATAGGAGTTCGACTTATTAGCCGTCTGAAGTCGTCAGAGTGGTCATCCTGGAGGTAAAATGAAGTTTAAAATGTTAGATATCTCAAATTCATTAACACATGCAGAACCTTCTAGGTTAAGTTCTATACATATAGTTACAGGTTTGGAAGGGATGCTTACGTTTTCAACTTTAACTCCGGTGTTAACAGCCCAAGGTGCTACAGCGTTTGTTCGAATGCCGTCTTTAGCCCATTCACACGCCAAGTTCTTTGAAATCTGGATGACGGCACTTTTCGTTGCTGCATAGGCAGATAGTCTAGGTAGAGCTTTTAAACCAGCAATGGAGGCGACGAATACAATACTTCCATTTCCGGAGGCCTTGAGGAGGGGATATGCAAGTTGACAAAGATGGTAGGGGGATTCAACATTTGTGCTCATCATACTTGACAAATCTTCCAGATCATATTCTGTAGTATTTCTTAGAGTGACTGTTGCTGCATTATTTACCTATATACACATACATTTATACATAGCAGCATAAGTACACTTGGTTTAAGAAAGGTGGAAAAAGAAAAATAATGAAACCAGTGAAGCTTACTAGGATGTTAAGTTCGCCGTCAAAATTAGAGGAAACAGTTCTCATGAGCTCCTCTCTTTGAGATTTAGATGTGAGGTCACTCACTGAGCCACTCACTTTAAAACCCTTGCTCTTCCATTCTCGAACCCTCTCGTCAATCTGTTCTTGATTACGAGCGCAGGTATGCACTGTAGCCCCTAGTCCGGCTAGCTCTTCCACGATGGCATATCTAAAGCATACCGAAAAATTGATATGGTTAGTTCTGAGATTAACCAAATAAGATACCCATCAACGAACTAGTGAACATGAATTCAGAAATACAGAAATGATTGGTATGAAGATCGAGAAGCAAAAACTAACCCAATGCCTTTAGTTCCACCAGTGACGAGGGCGGTCATACCCTTCAGAGACCATCTTTGGCTGTTGAAACCTGCCATTGATCTTTTTGCTTCTGTGTATTTGGTAGTACGTACTGGAAGTTCGGGCAACAAATTAAGCTAGCTGCGTATTTCTTGACTTATAAGAAAGAATTAATGAGCTGATATGTGGATGACTGTAATCTACGAAAGCTGTGGGTATATATAGCTATCTTGCTGATCACCGTTCTTGAAATACCAGAATTTTAGATTGATCATGAGCAAGAAAGGATGAAACAGCGTACTGGCCCCTCCTATTTGGCTGAGTCAAACTTTTTATAAATTAGGAATTGTCAATTCAATACATTGATGTTATTGGTGGAAGAACAGAACCATAACACGTCAAGAGTCTATATTCTTGACTATGTTTATATCATAATTATCACTATTTTTGTGAAATCAACTTTAGATTCTCTTATAGCTATTACGTTTGCAGCTGCATCTAACAAGGTCATCCGTCGTAAAATGTACGCTACAGCCTACGGGTATAGAACAATAGGGTATAGTTGACTTTGTGGAGGTAACCCATACATGCCAGCCGCACTTAAAATTAGCATGGTCGTACATTCACCGTTTGCAAGCAAATGAAAGTCCTGTATCATGAGAAACTGAGAAGATAGTTAAAAAATAAAAGAAAAATTACACATGGGATGTTCAGGGTACTAGTAGTCAGTTGAAAGAGAAGTCCGGCCTAGAGGAGTTTCATTCAATTTGAGCAACTCCCACAACTTTTATATGTTATTTTTGTTGGTTTAAGAAAAAATAAGCATTATTTTGCTTCAACCGCTCCCTGTATAAATGTACAGGAAGACTACTACAAACACATGTTTCATATATTTTAATTTTTTCTAAAGTCTGAATATACCATAAAATAGAAGGTCTTAATTATGACCTCCGATCCTCTTACTTACAAATAAGTGACTTATACTTCACAGATTATCCAAGCCTCAATTTTCTAACCTTGAACTTGAAGAAAACCTAGCACTAGTTTAGATTTTGATAATGAGTGTTCTTCTAGTGTTATATATATGCTAGGTTTTCTTGCATGATACCAATTGGCCAAATTTCCTGCTTACTTGGTCAAACCACTAGAGCTTACAAAGATAGAGTAGAATTCTTACTTTGAAAATGTAGGTAAATGACCGATGACAGTATAAAGATGACCATAATAGGAGCAAGCCGTATCTGAAAGCTAAAGAAATTGAAGCCAACGGATAATTAATTGCACTAGGTCAACTAAGTTCCAAGAGGTCAACAACACCATGCCCTTCAAATTTTTTTGTTAATGTTATTATACTATCAAATTGAATTCTAATATATCAAATGATCGATAATTAGAATAACATCAACTGGATCAATTAAGCACGATGACATTTTTGCACTAATACTGATTAAATACATTAGTGTCATGTAAAGAAGTCCAGTTTACGTTCCTCCTCCTGTATTGAATCGAATATATGAACAAGGTCAACCCTATACAGGAATATATAAATATTTGACATAGTGCATGGTTCTATATATTACGTTCAAATTCAATATATTGAATTGACGTTTCCAATCACTAATTGAAAAAGAAATTTGACTCAGCCCAAGGAGGGCAAAAACGCTGTTTGATCCTTTTTTGTTCTCATTAATTAAATAATTAGATGTTTTTAATATTTCATTTGGTTCATTAATTAAATAATTAGATGTTTTTAATATTTCATTTGGTTCAATTCATGTCAATATCGGTGTCTACCAAAAACCCTATATAAACACAGCTTTCATAGCCTATCTAAACACCCACACCTTTGAGTTTAGAGCTTTTTACCAATAACTACAAAATGACAATATTATTTACCAATAGCAAAGTCTAAAACTAATATCCCATGCGGGCAACAGCCTGTTAGCCCATCCTAAAGAAA
>LYNE01002821.1:21109-48363 GCA_001662545.1 Rosa x damascena
TGAACAGTACCGCATGGGCCATGAACAGTACCGCATGAGAATTTAAAAAAACAGGTCTGCTAATGGTAATTTATAGACTAAAAGTGTAGGTATTGGTAATTTGCTATTGAGTTTATTAGTTCTGCTTCATTATTACTCATACTCATCATACAGCTTACTAATTTCTTTCCCCTACCTGTCCGTTAACCAAAACCACTTGAACAAACAATTTAATGGCAGGGTTCAACAGCCAAAGATGGTCTCTAAAGGGTATGACCGCCCTTGTTACCGGTGGAACTAAAGGCATTGGGTGAGTTCTCTCTTCTCGATCTTCGTCAATCGTTTCTGTATTTTACAATTCAAGTTTCACCAGTTCGTTTCTCAGAATCCTCCGTATGATTTGGTTCCAGGACTAACATATCAATATTTTCGTATGATTTAGATATGCCATTGTGGAAGAGCTAGCCGGACTCGGGGCAACTGTGCACACCTGTGCTCGCAACCAAGAACAGATCGACGAGAGGGTTCAAGAATGGAAGAGAAAGGGGTTTAAAGTGAGTGGCACAGTTTGTGACCTCACGTCCAAATCTCAAAGGGAGAAGCTCATTAAAACTGTCTCGTCTGTCTTTGATGGCAAGCTCAACATCCTTGTAAGTACATCTCCTTGACACTCACACACACACACATACATACTTACATACACAGTCCTTCTTGGCTAAGGACATCCCTTAACTTAGTCTTAGGAACGGATTTTCAGTTTTTGACCATTTTTCGATCACATATTCACATCTTAACCATTCAGTTCTTAGGTCCATAATGTATAGATCATCTCTGCAAAATTTCAGCCAAATTGATGATCGTTAAGGCATTCAAAACTACAATTTATAGTAATGAACACGAACGGTTCAAATTCGACAGATTCGGTTCATTCATTGGTTTAATCGAATTCGATACCTTAACGATCATCAATTTGGCTGAAAATTTGCAGAAGTGATCTATAAATTAGGACATAAAAACTGAACGGTTAAGATGTGAATATGTGATTGAAAAGTAGTCAAAATATGGAATTTCATTCCTTAAGCTAAGTTAAGGACCTCCTTAGCATAGAAGACCTGTATATATACACACACACACACACACATACATATATAGGGCCCTTCCACTAAGGGATCCTTTTTTTTTGTCTTTTCTAGGGATAGGGCATTAGACCAACTTTTCTGTCACATTTCGTCATCTCAACCATTTAGTTTTTAAGTCCTAATGTGTAGATCACTTCTGTAAATTTTCAGCCAAATCGGTGATCGTTAAGGTATCAAACTAGATTAATCAATAGACGAACCAAATCTGTCAAACTTAAACCGTTCATACTTGTAAAGTTATAATCTTAAATCGCAATTTTGAATGTCTTTTATATATATATATATATATATATATATATATATACTTTGTTAATTTTAAAACACTTGCAAAAATAGTATAGCAGAATGAGATCGAGAAACTGAGAGTGGAAATAACATTTCATTTAATTATGTATACGCAGGTAAATAACGCTGCTTCAGTTACCCTGAGAAGAACCGAAGAATATACTTTAGAAGATTTATCAAGTATGATGGGTACCAATGTTGAATCTTCTTACCATCTCTGTCAACTTTCATACCCTCTCTTGAAGGCCTCAGAAAATGCAAGTATTGTATTTATCGCCTCCATAGCTGGTGCCATAGCTCTACCTAGACTATCTGCTTATGCAGCAACAAAGAGTGAGTCATAAATATCTTAATTTCTTAAGCAAAAAACTATTTTCTGTTATAAACTAATTGATGAGCTTAATTCACTAATCGTTTTTCATTGCTATTTCATAGGTGCTGTTATCCAAATTTCAAAAAACTTGGCATGTGAGTGGGCAAGAGACAAAATTCGAACAAACACTGTAGCGCCATGGGCTGTCAACACCGGTGTTAAAGTTGAAAATGTAAATATGCCCTCCGAATTAACCTACAATTTCATAGATTTTATTAACCTAGCACAATTGTGTTTTGAGAGCTATATCGATCTAACATTTTAAACTCCGTTAATTTTTATCAGGATGATCATTCTGAGGATTTCAGACGATTAATAGGTCGAACTCCAATTCGTCGTGTTGCTGAGCCTAATGAAATTTCATCCTTGGTCTCTTTCCTCTGCCTTCCTGCTGCTTCTTACATCAATGGACAGGTTGTTAATGTTGATGGAGGATTTACAGTGAGCGGTTTCTAGCATACAGATCAATACAAGAAGATGCCAATTGCCAACTTTCTTTATTCGTTGTATGTGGATAATTAGTCCCTCCAATTTGTTCACATTTCAGGTTTAAAAAAACCTTTACCTAACAGTAAAAGTGCAACACACTGTTGGCAAAAGATGTGTGATTTGGAGTTTACTTTCTAGAATTTATTAATAAATTCGACAACTTAGTTTGAATTCAGCTAAAGCTGAACTCTACCCAGTTGCTTAGATCTTTCAAATGCAAACATTATTGGTTGTCCAAACTTGATAGCTAATTCTGCAAGGTTTACTGAATTTCCGTATTAGCTAATTCTGTGGTGCTTGATAGACTTCATGAAAAGGTGGGCTTGGGTTATGGTGGTTTCTGCTGCATGGTTGCTGATGAACTATAGGTGTGTTTCATATATGTGGTTGTTGCGTTACTGCATGTCCTTCTTCTATCCATCAGTTTGTAACTATTGCTTAGTGCTCACTCTGAGTACTTTACTTCATTTTGTTCTCAGAGAGGTTTTGGTTCATGTCCCCATCTCTCTTCTTGTATTTTTTTTTTCTTTTATTAATAAGGGCTAAATATTGTTTACTATCTTGTAATTTGGGCCAAAAATCAATTCAGTCATTGGACTTTTAATTTCATCAAAAACACCCTCAGACTATGATTTCTCATCCAATAGATCACTCCGTCATGATTCCGTCAAATGGAGCTGTTAAGGAGCTGACGTGGCATTCCAACTTATCACAAGTGGGTCCCACATGAAAGGCAAAACTTCCAAAATTCCAAAACAAAATTTCAGAAAAATAACAAATTTATTTCTCGGTTTCTCTCTCATCTTCCTCTGCAATATCTTCTTAATTCTTTATATTCTGAAGACACATGATAAATCAAAGGAAATTACTAATGGAGAATAAGCTCTTAAAGAGTGAATCATTCTCTATCAATGTCTTTATTTCCTTTTGTCTTAATTAGCTTGATTCTAGCTCTCTGATTTTGTAACTGTTACTATCATTGAATCACACATTCATTGTATATGGACCCAACTGTAATATAAATAGAAAAGCAATCTCACGTTTGAGGTATGCAATCCTATTCCAAAATCATTGTCTTTCATGGTATCACAGCCCTAGTCTAACGACACAATATTTTTTTTTCCCTCCTCCCTTTCCCTTGTTACGATGACTACCTCCAGTACTACTTCTACTACTATTTCCTCTTCCATTTCCAGTCCCACTTCCTCCAGCACCACTTCCATCACTACTCCATCCATTTCCAACTTCTTGAATATCAAACTCGATAGGACCAATTATTCCCTCTGGCTCGCTCAACTTGTTCCCACCTTGCGTAGTCGTAATCTCATGGCCTTTGTTGATGGCTCTCACAAATGCCCTCCTTGTTTTCTTAAGGATGCCAATGGAAACCTCACTGATACTGTCAATCCCGACTATGATGCATGGATTCAACAAAATCAAATGGTGCTCAGCTGGATCAATGGATCTCTTACTCCCTCTGTCCTTGCCACTGTGGCTCGCTCCACTTCCTCTCATGCAACCTGGATCTCTCTTGAAAAGCAATATGCCTCTCAGTCTCAAAATCGCATTCTTCAGCTTCGCAGCGAGCTTCTTCGTGCTACTCGTGGTGATCTTTCAATCTCCGACTTCCTTGACAAAATTAATGGTATAGCCGACAATTTGGCACTTGCTGGACATGTTGTCTCTGAAACTGATTTGGTTGCTATCATTATGAATAATGTCGGATCTATGTATGAAAACACTGTTAGTTCTGCCCAAGCGCGAGACACACCTATTACTTATGATGCCTTGGAAGCTTTATTACTCAATGCTGAACGTAGGATGCAGGGTCAAACTGCGTTGGGGATTGATACAGGGACTACCGCTCTAGTTGCTCATCCACACTGTGCTGGCCGTGGTGGCGGTCGTGGTTTTCCTTTTGGCCGTGGCCCACACTCTACTCGTGGTGCCCTTACTCGTCGTGTCTCTGCATCCCTCCCATCATCATCTTCCTCTAATGGTCATAACTTTGGGCGCGGTTCCTCTATCCTTGGACCACCACCTTCCAATTTTCCTCCAATGTCTCATATGAGCTCTCCTTCTCAACCTCACTCCACCACTACCACCCGCTACCCTTGTCAAATTTGTGGTCGGGCCGGCCATTCCGCCATTGATTGCTTTAACCGAATGAATCTTGCCTATGAAGGTCGTGTTCCTACTCAATGTCTTTCTGCCATGGCGGCTCATGCTTCCCCATCTGCTTCCAATAATTCTTGGCTATTCGATACTGGTGCCAACACTCACATCACTTCCAACCTGGGCAATCTGATCCACCCTGTGGAATATCATGGACCTGACAATGTTGGAGGTATTAATCATGGTTTCGGTTTGGGCATACAACACACTGGTTCCTCTTCTTTCTCTACTCCCACCACTCATTGTCTTTCAACACATAGCAGAAGAATTCTCTCAAGAATCATAACCCAAGCCAAGTCATGGTGAGACAAATTCATAACCCAAGCTGTACCCAAACCAAAATCTCCCTCCACTATCAAGAATCAGTATATATGAGGGCTTTAGCCAAGTCAACCCTCCCTTCGACAATTTGAAATATTTCTGAGAACATTGATGAGAGTTCAAGAGATATTTACTTAGAGCTGTGACTGTGGGGATTGTGGATATGTATCTAATTCCTCCGCCATTACTGTCTTCGTTATTGCTTCCACCGAGAGAGCACGAAGTCCTCCCGCCTTGTTCTTGTCACCTCTCTAGCTCCGATTTCTCTCTCAGGCTCGACACCCTGCCGTTCGGAGATGACACGCCGTCTTCGTCTTCAAAAACCCTCATCACCGGCGGCGGCGCCTGGTTCACTTTGATCTTTAAGCAAAGGAGACCATGAGAGCAGATCTGATGGGAAAGAAAAAAAAAAATCCCAAATGTGAAAACATACCAATGAATCCAAAAATCCCCCAAAAACTCGTCGATGATTATAAAGATATCGAGTTGCCGACGAAATGGCATTGAATCATAGATTAATACTTTAATTATTTTATTGTTTTCATGTTGAATCATTGCTTCAGGTTGAATCATCGATTAATACTTTCATCGAATCATCAAATCACTTTGGGATATGTCTCTGTTTTATTGTTTTCGTGCTGAATCATTGTTTCAGGTTCCATGGATTCAATGGAAATTGCAGATTTTGTGCGTTGCAGACTCTTGCAGATGAAGGTGAAGAAGTAAGAAGATATTGAAGAGGAAGATGAGAGAGAAATTGAGAAGAGAGAGTGAGAGAGAGAAATAAATTTGTTATTTTTCTGAAATTTTGTTTTGGAATTTTGAAATTTTTGTTTTTTATGTGAGCCCCACTTGTGCTTAGTTGGCATGCCCACGTCAGCTGCTTAACGGCTCCATTTGACGGAGTGATCTATCAGATGAGAAATGATAGTTTGAGGGTGTTTTTTATGAAATTAAAAGTTCAGGGACTGAATTGATTTTAAACACAAATCACAATGTAGTAAATAGTATTTAGCCCTATTAATAACACAAAATAGAGGGATGGGCGGTGGGTTCTCGGTTGCGATGACCCCCTTTCTTTCGAGATTGTGGGTGGGTGTCAGTCACCCCAAATCGGCTATCGCAGAGGAATTAATATCGCCTAATCCTCTATTTAATTTTTTTTTTTTTTAAACTTCTACTTAATACACTATAGGAAAATATTATATACACATCCCTAACTACTTAAAACACACCCTTAAAATTTGTTTGTCCAACATTCTTTCCTCTTATACTCCTCTTCTAAAAGACAAAAAGAGAAAAAGAAGGAGGCGATGACCATTGGTGTTGCAACATCACTAGCAAGCCATGTACATATATGATCTATGATGAACAATCAGAAAAAAAAAAAAAATATATATATATATATATATATATATATATATAGGATTAAATTTAGTTTACAGCCCTGAACTTTGGGATTAAAATTAGTTTGGTCCCTCTCTTTGAGAATTAATCTCTTTGGTCCCTATACTCTCAAATGACATCACCTAAGTCTAAAATTTGAATTTGGCTCGAAATATGACGTCATGTACTGAGTTGGAGCCGACATAGGGGCTCGCTTTTCAAACTTTAGACCCCACAAGGAGGGCAAAATAGACATTTCTAATTTTTTTTTTCTCTATATTCTCTCTCTGAAGCGGCCACAGAAGCAAATCGAGCTTCCCAGCGACCTTTAGGCATCCGCACCCGCAGCCTATCCCAGATCCAGCTCCACCGCACCTACTCTGGTCAGGTCATCAACAGCTTCCTCACTAGCTCCAAGTCAGACCGGTAAAGACCAGACCCATCGATTCTTCCGACTGCAATGACCTCCTCAACTCTTTGATTAAGGATCTCCGCGTCAAACGGGTCTTTTCCCAAACCTATAAGCCACCCGAGAATCTAATCAACGACACCAAATCAGGCACCATATTCTCTCTAGCTGGACCAGACGGTAATTCAAAGGAGGCAAAGAATGGTGTTTTGCGGCAAAGTTTCGATGTGTTTTCCAGCGACTCCGGCGATCATCGGCAATGCATAAGGTACAAAAATCAATCTATTCTTCACGCTCTACACTATAGTATACATGTTTTTTCGATTTTGCTTGAGTTATAAACGAATTGATTTTTGGTTGCTTTTGGTGCCGACAGAGTTTATTGTGCACGGCGTTTTTCCGGAAGATGTTCAGGACCGTCGCGGAGCTTCTTGGAGAGGCAGAGGGCGCGAAGGGTGTTGTGGAGGAGCTCAGAGGTGGCGTGGAGGTTGGAGAGCTGGAGAGTAAGGGCATTAATGGAGCAGAAGAGAGCTGGGAGAGTGAAGTGTTGATGGATCGGGCGTGGTCAGCGTGCCGGAGGGAGGAGAGCTAGGAGAGGAAGTCGAAGTGGCGGGAGAGGACCTCGGAGCAGAGCTGGGACTTGAGGAGGCAGATGGCGCGTTGGAGCTTTTTGGCAGTGGAGGCTTTTATCTGAAACGAGAGAGAGAAGAAAACAGAGAGAAAAAAAATAGATTAAATTAGAAATGTCTATTTTCCCCTCTCGGCTATTTAGAGATCCACTTCATGTCGGCTCAACTTCCAAGTGGAATTAAAGCTTTAATCAATTTTTTTTTTTTGACGTGAAAGATTCAATCATTTAAGAATTCAAAAATTAACGATTACTAGATTAAACGCATAGGTGGCACCCATCTGACCGTGGAAAATAAACATCTATGTGATCCAAACGAATATCCGCTTGCCACGCGGCGTGCGCTGGTGGAGTTCTAGTTTTCCCCCGCCACTTGAACCGTAAAACAATTTATTAAAACTCGACCACGCGGCACTCCACTAGAGCGCCTCACATGTTAAGTCGGCAATGGTCCTTCTCTTCCAGAAAGTTCCAACACCCCCGTGCTTTAAAAAAAAAAAGAATAGTGTTCCAAACTCGCGGCTGAGATGCTCCCACGTGTCATCCCACGTGGCACTCGTTACATCCTGAAAAACGATTCGCCTCGATTTTCTGAGTCCGTCTGAAACTTCGAACTAAAGGCCGTTGCTTTTAGTAAACGGAAATTCAAAAACTGAGCTAGCTCCGATGAACGGGAACGAAGACGTGAAGATGGAGAATCGCAGAGAAGCTTTGGTGTATATGTCGGGATATTTACCGGGTGTCTCGCTGGAAAAGTCGCCGATGCTGTCTCTGGAGCCGGTCCAGTTTCCGAGTCCGATGGACGGTGGAGATTCGTGGAGGGACGTCTGCGGTGGCGGTTGTGGATTCGCTATGGCCATCTCAGGTTTGATTCTCGAGATCTTGACCTGATTGGCTTGGTTTAGTGCTCGTTCTTTCTATTCCTGTTGGATTTTTATGTTGTGAATTTGATTAGAGAGTGGGAAACTGATAACTTGGGGATCGGCGGATGAGGAAGGACAGAGCTACTTGGTTGCGGGGAAGCATGGGGTAATTCTGTGATCTTGTAATTACGGAAATGAGTTATGAATTTAAACTCTTTGGGATTGATTTTGGAGTTTTGTGTATATATGGTATGTGTGTATTTGGTGTGAAGGAGACTCCAGGGACATTTCCTCTCCCAACTGAAGTCTCACTGGTCAAGGCTGCTGCTGGTTGGGCCCATTGTGTTTCTGTTACAGGTACAATTTCGTGGCGATGTCCCGGGTTTATGGATTGTAGGATCATGTATTGGATATTTGTAAGGGAGATTTGTGTTGGAAATGAAAGGATTTGAGTAGTTGAATTGATTGATGTGATTGCTTTGTATCTGTTGCATTTAGTATTTTTGTGCATTATTAGCAATTTTATGGTTCCCCCATCGGATAGGAGTAGAATCTGAATAAAAGTTTCTAAATTTTTAACATACAGAGACTGGTGAAGTATATACATGGGGGTGGAAAGAGTGTGTTCCCTCGGGGAAGGTATTCCATGATTTGGCTTTGGTGGGAAGTATTGAGAAGGATGCTACAACTACCGGGAAACTAAGTTCATTACCAGCTGAACAAGGTAGGTCTGAAACCTAGGTTTATCTTTGAGAAGCAATGGGGGAGATTTTTTTTTTTTTTTCCTGAATCAATGTCATTTTAAGACTTCGTTATGTTAAGCAGGAAGATCATTGTCTCAAGGCTTCAATTTTAGTGGTGAGACAGTATCTCATCTTGACAGCAAAAGGGCCGGAGAGGAAATTGCAAAGCGAAGGAAAACTTCATCAGCTAAATTAGAACCTGAAAGCTCAACAGCAGCTGATGAACTCTTCATCGCATCGCCTTGTCTTGTAACAATGGGTCCTGGTGTGAGGATCACTACAGTTGCTGCTGGTGGACGCCACACTTTAGCATTATCAGGTAATACCACGAGGTCAGGGGCTAGCAAGGCCCTGTATACTTCTGATTTTTGGGATAGTTGCTATTTCCGTGTGGTTACACCATATAGTTTTGTAGGTTGTAGGAAGTACGACGCTTTGGAAGATTTTTGATGTAAAGCAAGACACCTGATGCATCATAATTTTAACCGAAGTTTCAGATATGGGACAGGTTTGGGGTTGGGGCTATGGAGGCGAAGGACAGCTAGGTTTGGGTTCACGGATGAAGATGGTCTCTTCTCCTCATCTCATACCCTGCATCGATCAATCTACTTCTGGGAAGGACAAGTTTTCTGCAGTATCTCAAGGATCAAAATTTCCTGGAAGTTATGTGAAGGAAATCGCTTGTGGGGGTCGACATAGTGCAGTAATAACAGGTCTGCATTTCATGGATGGTTTTATACTAGTCATTGCTTAAAGTGTTAACATTTTTACCAGAGAAACAAGAAATAATCCAGGGATTAGTTCCAAAGGTTGTCTGTGTGAAAACAGATTTATACTATTTCTATATTTTTTTTTTACTTTGGCTAGAAGTGCAGCAGTGAGATTATTCTTGGTGGTTCTGTTGGTTCTCTTAATTTGATGAGAATCAAATTTTATGCAATCGTCTGCATATTTTTTTCATTCCCATCATTTATAATTTTACAATGCGCAGATGCAGGAGCACTGCTTACTTTTGGCTGGGGCCTGTATGGACAGGTGAGCTTGCTATTCTAGTCAAGTTGTCCTTCATTGAGTGAATTATGTTCTGCTGCACCCTCATTAAATTCTATTAGAGTTGGGAGTGCTACTCACTAGCTGTTCAATTGGAATAGTATTTGTCTTATTTCTGTGTTTGCTGAGCCTTAAATTTAATCAAGCTGATTCCTATTGTTTACGTCTGAATGTGGTGCTTCTCGTGCCTAAAGCAGTCATCTCGTGCCTAAAGCATGAAATATATATATATATATATATAATTATTTTGAAAGTTTTTCTTTTGATACAGTGTGGGCAAGGGAATACGAAAGATCAGCTAAAAGTTACTCGTGTGGAGTCATTAGTGGATACTAGAGTGAAAAGTATAGCTGCTGGACTATGGCATACTCTCTGTATATCTGTTGATGGCCGTGTATATGCTTTTGGGGGTAATCAGTTTGGACAATTGGGAACAGGTGCTGAGGAAGCTGAGGTAGGATCCACAGTTTTTCACTTTATTAGTCTGGAATGGATGCATTAAAACAGTGTTTTGACTCGGATGTTTTTGGTCCTGGTTCCTGTGCAACTTTAAAAAATCTGCAATGTTTTATGCTTTGTTATACCCTTCACAGAAAATTGATCTTTGCAGAGGATTTTTTTGTGAACTAACTGAACTCATCTACTACTTCAGACTCTACCTAGGCTTCTGAACTCTTCAAGTCTGGAAAATAAGCATGCCAAAGCAGTTTCCTGTGGAGCACGCCATAGTACTATACTGACGGGTAAGGCCAAAGAAACTAACAAAATTGCTCTTTAGCTCATTTGGTTTTAAATGGTTCAAAGATCTCAATCTGGTATAAATACAGTTTCATTTATTTGTTTGCAGAAGATGGTCAGTTATTTAGCTGGGGATGGAACAAGTATGGGCAGGTATGGTTCCTAACTTCTATGATCAAATATTAAGCTACAAACCAATATATTGCCATATGTTCTTGGTAACCTGTTTATTCCTGTTTGAACGCAGCTTGGTCTGGGTGATTCTGTGGATAGGAACATTCCTTGTCAAGTTTCTATAGATGGCTGCTTGCCTAAGCATATTGCATGTGGCTGGTGGCACACGCTATTGCTGGCGGAAATACCCATTTGAAGTGATGTCCATTAGAAACTGAGACAAGAGGATGACAGTTAGGATTGACCGACTAGCGAAGTAGTCTGTGTTCTTAGATGCATGCTGTTTGTGCAGAATATAACATTTTATCAATACGTGCGTGCACGGAGGCTATGAGCTTTGTATTCCATTCTTTGTAGTTTTTGGAAGCTAATAGTCTTCAAACAGCAAATAACAGATAAATCTCTCGAGTTTGTACGCAAACAATATAAGTACTTCTAGTGATTCATATACATTGCACGAGATATTTCCTTTGTCTTCTCTTTATTATCTGGTTTACAATACAGGAGACGGTGTCTCAGATCTTGCTTGATAGGGAACCTCTTCTGCGTTGCAGTAGATGTAGAAGAGGCCAAAACACATCCATTCTGTGAAATCCTCTGGGAGCCTGAGGATATTATGGGAAAATACCTTTAAAAAGGAGAAATAAGCTTCAAATATATTTCACACAACGTAGTGTTACAAAACTATACCTCAACAACAAAATGTGCCCACAAGTTGTTTGAGCGGGTTTCCATCACACCCTTCAACACTGTTAACTCCAACCGTCTGATAGCTTGGGCGATTTCAAGAAAGAGCCCGTGTTCATCACATAGCATCTGCAGTAGTGAATAGTAATTGGAGTTGGGTGAGATTTTGCTAACAGAGGTATTGGTTTGGAAAATTTAAAAGTGGGGGTAAATTGTAATGAACAAACCTCTATGAGCATATGTCCTGGGTGTTCGAGATCTTCCACTACAATGGGACTAATCTGGAGTTCATTTCCAAGTTCAAAAGCCCTGCTTGTGCCATTTGAGGAGCCACTTGGGGTCTCATTTGTGTTATTGCAACGAGGTGCCTGCAGCATCATCTCAGACTAAGTCAAACTTGTAATGCAACTGATAATTTGGTAAAATAAAGGATAAACTGCAAGCTCCTTGAAGAGAATCATCTGCAAAAGAAAATGCAAGTCCTCACAGAAGTTGTTTCACTTTGATACTCTGTTACACATGAACAATAATAGTTTCACACTGTATGCAGAATTCAAGTTCAGGGGATAACAGTGGTGCTTGTGATGACTGTTCAGCAATATTCAGGTTTAGCTTCTCAAATTATTTTACTATCTTACTAAACGCTCCAGAGATGAAAAGCTATGAACATGAACCTTCTCTTGTACAGGCACTATGTTAACAATTCCTACTGTTATACTCATGGGTCCTCAAACTGTAAAGTAGTTGACAACAGTTACTGAAATTCATACAGCAAGATATCCTTGCTTTTGAAAAAAAAAAAAAAAAAAGACACATATGAGACATGTATTAACTTTGCATACCTCTTGATCTTGATGTGCATAGGACTTCAATTTTTCAGCTTGGTTGGTCATGCTTCTTAAATACATCATGTGTTTTATTGTTCGGTCCAAAAGGCCATCAATGCTGCACTGAACTTACCACAGATGAAGAATTCCTAGTTAGAAAAATATATGTAACCATGTACTGCCCCACAATAAATACTGAAATGTAAAACAGTACAAACCTTGGCACCATTTGGGACAAGTTCTCGAAGTTCCTTGACACGATCCTGAATCAGTTGTCTATCTCTTGGTCTTAGCTTTGGGCTATTGCCAGGTTTGGCCCTTCTTGCATTGGAGCCGGACAACTTCTGTTCCCTTTTAGGCTGAGTAGGAGTGTGTCCTTTTGTTCCCTTTTCTTCCTGCTCATCGTCAACCACAGTGTTCATCATGCCTGTGAAAGAAGATGAAGTCTTGTGCGTGGCAGGCAAAGCAGATGTATGGCTCCATATCATTGGTTCACATTCCATCGGACCGCCCTCTTCAAATTTCAATTGTTTATAGGAAGCAGAAAATTGTCTTGATGAGGTTGTACATGATTTAATACCATCTGATATGCTAGATGATGTGTCATCTTTGGCTACTGAAGCTTCCAAGAGGTTCTCAGCATCACATCCGTTGGAAAACCATGGTGGGTTAATGCTGCTAATAAGATCTTTCTGCACACCAGAGCTGCTACATGTATCATCAATGGAGATGGATAAATCCCATAACTGTTCATTGGTTTGTCTCTGGAAAGATGTTCCAAGTGCTTTGTGTAGCTCACTAGTTTCAGGAAATTCAAAGAAATTATTCACACTGTTGTGCCTTGTATCATTATTGAATTTGAACAGTTGTTCTACTGCACTTCCAGCGGTGTTAGAATTGAAACCACCAAAGGATTCTCCAAAAACTCCAAAATTATAACCGCCATTCTGAGAAAAGGCAAAAAGTTCTTCCTCCTGACAAGACAACCCAAATATCTGATTTTCCACCATATCCAGCACACTAGTGTGTGTAGACTGATTGACTGTATTTGCTTCTCCAGTGGAACAAAATGCCGGAACACCAATCTCACATTCACCTGCATTTTTAAGAACTAATGGATCTATTCCAAAATGAGGATCTTCAATGGTTGGAAATTGCACGAATTGCTCCAAAGTCGACAGTAGGTTATCATTCCGTCTGTTGTTGCCAATATCTTCTGACGTTTCAACTTTCAGTGGGTTAATGCCAACAGTTGATGACTCATATGTGTTCTCCATTAAACCAGATAAAAGTGACCAAGAATATGGAGCTTGAATGCCCCTATTTAAGTTGGAAGATACAGCTTTCCCCATGAGATTGTGAATATCATTGAATCTATCTTTCATAAAAGCAACTACTGCCAGATCTTCATCAACCTGAAATCTTGATCGGACAAGAAAGGTAAATATAAGATAATCTACAATCAGATGGACGAGGGTGCACTCACAGACACATATACAATGCGATACAGAAACTAGACTGAGAAGCAACACAAAGAAATTACTTTCCCGAAGGGGAAGAACATCCCAGATACATGCAGCATGAGCTACAACATACAAAACTGCTTGTAAACTATTCATTTAGTAAAATGACACCGGAACAGGGCATATATTGCTTATCTAGAAAAGGATGTGACACTCCCAACCAATGCAAGACATTTAGATTAAGTTTAGAATGAGCAGGCACCGTTTCCAAGGAGCCAAATTGCAAAACTCCATGTGGAAGTACAGGTACAAGCAAAATTGTCTGCATGAAAAATGAAATAGTTCAGCAGATTTTCAATCATTTTGAAATAATTACATACGGATATTGAGCAACAAAATTCTCAAGCATGCAGATGTCACTAGGATTTTGACTGTGCCAAACAAGTTACCTTGACGCCCAATGCAAACTGAAGCAACCATTCATCTGGACACTGCAAATAAAAGTATACATCTTTCAGATAAACTGTACAGTACTTGCAGAATTATCATGAACTTGTTCTACTAAAACTTACATCCGAAACTAAGTTAGAGTCAGATACGCTGGTGCGCAAACCATCGAGGAGCACCCAGCTATGGTTTCCTGTACTTGCAACCTCACCAACAACCCTGAGAATTATTCAAATCCACAGTGAATCAATTTTCAAATTTCCAAAAATATGAGAACATGAATATTAAGGCATTGTATAGCTTGCTAGTATCTCTTTAAGAGACAAAAATTGTGCAACGTAGGGTCAATTACGATGGCTCAATTTTTATCAGTGCCTTGTATACATCAGTGTGTTTGTCAGGAGAGAGAATCTGTGGACAAGCACAGTAGTAAAGGCGATTTTGCCCAACCGGAGTGTTAGGGACTGATGGTGATAAATACTGAAGATGACATAAAGTAAATGTCTTTAAGATCATAATTTTTAAGGTCCAAGATGAACTTACCAACCACAAACTTCTATATTGTTGGTGGAAAATATTGGTAATTCGATATTTTCAAACACATTTTGAACATGTATATAGAAAATTTTTGAAAAGAATTTACAGAGACAAGGGTCAAGATAAGATTGTACCCCTTTCCAAATGTGTAATGAAGATGTGACATATCAGCCACTGCTAGTCCAATTGGATACCCCGCAGATCCACCTTCATGTATGCCTGTTGCACACTTCTTAAAAGATATCTCATTCACCTCACCAAAGTAGATATTATCTGTTGCACGATCCACAGTTTCTCTTGGTTTCGGTTGGTGACAGTACCCATCCTCCCAGCTCAAAATCCTTTAGATAACAACAAGACTAAAAAGCATCATACTGGGAATCATCAGTAGCTTCAATACTCATGGCATACAGAATATACTCGCACTAATAAAACCACTGGGATGTCAGAACTCAAGTCTAGGAAGAAGCTAATTTTCATGAATTGTAGATTATATGTTTCGTTTATGATTCCAGAAGATGAAAAGCACAATATTAGACCATGTTTGGCAGCACCAATAAAATCAGGAACCTAATGGCGATTTTAACAAAAGAATCTAACACATAAGAAAGAAAAAAAAACATCTTGATCATCATAGAGAAAAGTTTGAAACTTGAAAATGTTAAAAGCATTTTCATGAACAACTTTATCTCTGAATCCAAATCATGCCAATCACAATGAAATCAGTACAAGTGCAAAATTCTTAACAAAAACCGAAAGAATGGCTCAAAGAAAAAACAACTCACAAATCGGTCTGATGCTTGAGCTTCCAAAATACCCCATAATTCCAAAGCGAATTGCTGCAGAGGTTCTTCAATAACTGCCTCAGAGCAGTAGTCCCCATCTCTTTTCAACTCTCTTAAACGCTCAAATTAAACTAACAAACACAATCAATCACATTCAAAAACCACAAAAACACAAAGAAAACACTCCCTAACTGCCCCGGTACGAAGCCCGACCCGCCTGTTTAATCCGTAGCCCTGCTCTTCTCTTAATCGGAGGACCAGTCGAGAACAGTTCCATCACTAAACCTGCTCTTTGCTCTCGCTCACTCACTCACTATCACTATCACTATCTAAACTCAACTCAATCAAAAACAACCTAAACAAACCGCGAATCAACCACCAAAGTTTCGGCGTTCATAATTTCTGCAAAGACCAAAGCAAAAGGCGTCATTGACTAGGACCCAATAATCCAACTCGCGCTGTCGCAGATGCCTAATCATTCGAAAAAGAAAAAAATGACTGAGACTGATCAGCTACTTCAAGAAATGACAAAAGTTTGTTAGCTTTACCTCTAGAACTGAAGAAGTGGCTCCTGTTGTTCATATTCGTTAGCTTCCATGACTCTCTCTCCCTGTATTAAGTGAACTTTGTGTGGAAGCAATCTGGCCTTTTCCGAACTCCAAAAGCTCAAAACTCTCCAAAGGACACAACGTGGTCTTTCAGCCGTCGCCAGAGGGGTGGGGGGTGGGTATGAGTTTATATAAAAAGTTGCCGCCACCGGAGAACCGGTCACGTTTATTTTTTGGGGGCGGATTTGAAACTTGTTCAAAGTCAGATTCTATAATTGGCTTTGAATCATAAGTGGGACTGGGGGCCCACAGATCTGTTTTTTAATGGGCCGGAGGAGGGCCCGTGATCTGGTACTCTGGTTATATATAATAAACAAACAAAGAACGGAGGGGATTCGAGGTAAGCGCGTAGGTAGGCGAGCAGTGAATCTGGCTGAGAAAACTCGCGCCTTTTGGCGGGTTCTCTGACGTGGGCCGCACCTGCCCCAATAAACGACACGTTGCACCATTAAAAGAAATATATATATATATATATATATTATATAATTTTGGACCTTCGGCTTTTCTTGAGAAAAAATATTCTGTCTTTGAATACTAGTGTGTTGGAGGCGAAGCTTTCGCTATCAGGACAAGAAACAGTGAGTTCCATTTGGTAATTTTTGTTTATTCAATGTCATTATTATGGTTTTAGTGTGTAACTTTCATGCTTTAATGATAACCATTAGTGTTTTTAAGTAAAGTCATGGATGATTTAAGTGCAGATTAAGCTGTATTCGATGCTTTGATCGATGCCCACCAAAGGGTTTTTGAATTTGGGAATGTCTTAATTAGTTTGAACTAGTGGAGTTTGCGAAAAGTTATTAGAGTGTCTAAACATAGACATTCTACCATGTGTTTTACTCAGTACATGGAGCAGTTTTGTTTATCATCATTATTTAATGTCAGTGAAACTTGAATTTGAGACTTCTTCTTTGCTGATTTTTATCCATAAGTCCATAACTAAGAGGTTGTAGCTCACCAGTAAAGTCACATATATGATAAATAGGTATAGGGAGTTTTGTCTACTCTAGTCAACGTACAATAATACATGGATGAAAAAATAACGTAAACGTAACTTGAGAAGACATATAAGATCACCATTTGATCAACAATGACAGAGAGATAGTTACATTACTAGTATATTAATTAACAACTTTCAACACGTAGAATTAATACAGATAAGTAGTCGAAGTTTTCTAAAGTTTTATATACGTACAAACCCTTCTAAAGCTGATAATAGTTGACTTGGCTATAAGTAAACTGATTGATTAAGCACTCTTGATTGCACTTTGCATGATTGCGTCTAAGAAATGAAGTTTAGCCACTACAAACTCCAAATAATGAATATTTATATTTCAACTATACTCACTTAATAGACATGAGGTAGGCGCCATCGACATATTCTGAAGCAGTTGAGTGTTGACTTCACTGCAAATTGTTGCTATTGGTTCTGTGATTTGTTTATTAAGTTTGGTTGGAAGATACCAGTGTATATATACAATGAGACGAAGTGGCAGTTTATGTGCTAACCCGAAAACAGTGTTGAATTTGATTTAATTAAAAAAGACAAGTTTGGTTTGTGAAAAGTTTCACCTCGCATGTCGTGGCAGTTAATTAGCTTAGCAACAATTGGACCGACCATGTATTTCTTAAGCACAAATTATTAGAGTACTGCTGGCAGCTACAACAGAAGTCAGCTCTATGAAAATTTATAAAGTATCAAATAATCTTTTGGTGTCTAGATCTCTTCCGAGTAATGATCTTGTTTTTCTTTTGAAACGGCCAAGTAATGATCTTATTAATCTGGAGGAAATTATGTAACTCCCAAGGACGATGCCATTTATGTATGAACCCATGAAGTACGAATCTGATGAAGGAGAGTAATTGGGAAAAACTCAAAAAATAGAACAAGTATTTGGCTATTCAGATATGCCTAATGTACAGCATACAACCTAGCTTTTACAACTATTTCGAAAATTCACGTTCAGAATACATAAAAGGTAGAGTGAGTGGTTAAGTAATTTTGTATAATTTTAATTTTGGTATTTTGATTTGCCATTATTTCTCATCACATCAAACAGATTTCCTACATTTTCTAATATTTAAGGAGTATTTACGTCAAAATTGTCAATTATAATTGATAAACTCTTTTTTCTTAAATATAATATAGATTATACGATAGTTTAATTATAATTGATAAACTCTTTTTTCTTAAATATAATATAGATTATACGATAGTTTAATAAGATGACTTGACATAATTTTATAATAAAACATAAATTTGGATGAAGGTGACTAAAGTGTGTCTAGCTATAGCTTGGTTATGAAAAGTTCAGAGCGTGGTAGGGTCATATAATATCACAATACTAATCATATACTTGATTAGAATTCTTTTAGAGGTCATACAATGGGATCAAAAAAAGGTTAGGTAAAGTATAGTTATCCATCAATAAGTCGTTACATGGGTAACAACGTAAGCTTCGGGGAAACCATGTTCTTGTTTTTATGATGTTTCTTTAAGGAGCCGGAACTAATTCGATAAGTTCTGCTTATTACTTACAATCTAAGCTAAGCCTCTGATGACATCTTGTAGCCAATAGACATCTGCCGACACAGTTTATCAAGTCATAGCAGCCAAATTGCTGATGACGATGAATAAAAACGACTTATATCTACCTAGTCACTTGGTTTATATGAATCTCACATCAAACGTAGTAATTTTCCGGGTCATTCTCATTACTTAACTGCTGTATCGAGTTAACATTTCGTCCATTTATGGATTCAGATTTACGTATGTAACCACTCAGCGTTGAAGAAATGAAAACAAAAAATGTAAACAACAAATTAAATAAGGGAAAACGAAGTCCGGATATTACACTTACAATTAAGAACGTCGACCGACAATTCCATAACAGAGAGAAGTGAGAAGTTATTGGTCCGACGGCTATATTATAGAATTGCCATAGTACGAACACGTGCGTGGGGCTCACATTCAATTAGACATCTTGTAATTAGTTATTTAAGATTAGGGTTTAAACAGTGAGAGATTAGGGTTTACACAAAGAAAAAATAAATAATAAATACAAGATCAGGGTTGGTTTGTTTGATTTTATTTATTTATTTATTTATAGGGTATGTTTGTTGGTTGAGATTTGAGAATCTAGAGATAGCTTTCAATCCTTAAAAATACCAGTGTGCTTATTGAGCAGCTGAAATACACTGCAGCCGCGCACCTCCAAATTTGACCAACAGATCGATTATTAGTACTCGACGCTAATATATTAGGGTTTTGCTAAATGAAAAGTACTGGGTCTAAGATCGATACACAAGCCCCAAGGCATGGCTGCATTCTGAAATGAAAAAAGTGTAAAAAAAAAAGCGTAGTGCAGTAGTAGTAGTACGGAGGTGGAGTGTAAATGAAGGCACCAGACCAAAAGGAGCATTCAACAGAGAAAGGGCACCTTCCTCTCCTCAGCTTACTAGCCAAACCCTAATCGAATCTTTCCCTTGCTTTCACCACTCGTCGCTTTCTCCGTTGAGCGTACGCGTCACAGGTGGGGCTACTGGCTAGGCCCGCGCTACAGTCTATCTTCGCAGGAATTATTGCACAGTACTGAGACAAGGGGTGCTTTGTCGGGGAGAGACACCATACCTCTTTGTTTCTTTTCTTTTCCCTCTTTTTTCTTCTTCGATTCGTTTTGCCTCGTCTTTATTCAATTGAATCTTAACCTAATGCCAAAGAAGAAATTCAGATCGTCCATGAATCATGTCATTGAGAGAAAGAAAGCTGCAGGTGGATGAGAACGATAGTAAATTTGACCAATCAACATATGTGGAATGTGTCGATATTCTATTACGGTGATTGCCAGTGACCGGAATTTTTCTTCGTGATAATGAAACATGAAAACTAATTTGCTTAGTTTGATCTCGGTTTTCTTTTGGTGAAGTTCATCGAACACTAAATTGTTCAAGGAAAATAGCAATTAAATATATGTTTGGTTACCGTCACTAACAGACCCTCCTTGGAGGCTTTGCATATATAAATAGAGCTAAGGTTACTCCAAGGATCGAGAAAACCCTAGCCTTATCTTTTTGGATGGCTAAAAGTCTAAAATGGTAGGAAAATCAATTCTTAATAGCTCACCATGCCTGCCAACTATTAGTGCAGTTCGAATTCCCCTGGTGAATAAAAGATCCAAACCCTAAACCCGCAGGTCCAGTTTCATCAAACTTTTGCAATTAACTGAATAACTGCCCTCGATATATCATGAGCTAGCTGGGTTTATCATTTGTTTATCAAAATGACCACTTACCAAAACTAGTTGCATCTTTGAGTTTCCATTTCCCCCTTAAATTTATGAGCTAGCTAGTCATGCATCTCTCTTCCCCTTTTTCTCTAAACCCTACTTTATTCTTTACACAAAAGCTGCATACATGTTCTTTAGGTTCTGGGACCATACATAGATCATATGGGAGAGAGAGCAAAAGAGAACAATTAATAGAGCCTGTACAAACATGGAGCGCAGTAGATACATGCCTTTACAAAGACGAATAAAACAAAATGATTTGCATTTATGCAGTAGAGTACTATTCCTGAATAAGACAATTAACTACTGCTTTGCTTCCCCAATAGAGCGGGCAATATTTGAGCACGCCTGCGCCCCACTTGAAAAAAGTCTCTCGGCTTCTAAACACCCTAAATCAGTAAATCCTAACCTCAACCTCAGCTTGTTTATGAAACAGGGGTACGTACAAAAGGAGGTTCTAGCTTGGTCGATCAATGAAGTTCACCCTATTTGGTCTGCAAAACAAATAGTGGAAGGTTCAGAGCCTTTCAAAGTTTCAAGTGGCCGGTAATCATCTATTATGGTCCAGGAAATGGAAAAAAAAACAATAAGTACTACTTGAATCTTTCATCAGTTAGTGGAGAGAGCATGTGCAAGAGACCACACTACGAATTGTGAGGGAGTAGGCTAGGGTCATGATGATTGGCACGAGGGCTATACATGTATAGCTTAAAATTTCAAGAATTTAGCTTAGCCAGGCACATGACATTCTAATCTAATATTAGGTTTGGATATTGGTTTATTAATTGAACCATATTGTCATGTAACATATATAAGCTTAAAAGATCGACTAATGATAGCATGCAACAGCGCAAAGCAATGGCTCGGGCAGGGTCACCAGCGCAAGGCAAAGGCAAAGTATGGTTAAATCATTATAGTACACCTTCTATTTGTTTATAAATATCAAATATTGAGATGGTGTTGGGTCATTTGTACCATCGGTGCATAGAATAATTTTCAATATTTTTATTTATTATTCAGGTTGAAGATGAGCAAAATGATAATTGCACACAACAATAAAAGGACTCGTGAATGTAGATTTGTAGATTTTGCAAGTCTCACTGCTAGAGACATGTATGTCAAAAGTATTACAATTTGTTCATCTTTAACACACACATATATACATATAGAGAGAGGATTTAGAGAGGACATCCTAAAATTTGAAATATGAGGATGTTTTTATTTTTAGTATTTAATTTAATAATATAAATCATTAATTATCTAGTTACATAATGAATTATATAAAAAAATTAGTTAAATCAGAAAATGTTTAACCATTTGATTAGCACAATGTTCATTTTAATTTTATCTAACGGATTACATTTGTTTACACAATTTTGAATGACCAAATGATTATGGAATGGTTAATTTTTTACAGACACAATTATTGCATAGAAATCTAAAAGATCAATGGTTGGAATAATTGAGTTTGGTCATATCCTAGTGTAAAATAGTAAAAATTCTCAAATTCTTAACATAAAGACTCTCTCTCTCTCTCTCTCTCTCTCTCTCTCTCTCTCTCTATATATATATATATATATATATATACAACCTTGCTCAGATTTCCCATTTTTACCCACTTTCCGATCATATTTTCACATCTTAACCGTTCAGTTTTTAGATCCTAATGTATAGATCATCTCTACAAATTTTCAGCCAATTTAATGATCGTTAAGGTATCCAAAACTGCAATTTACACGAACGAACTGAATCTGTCGAACCTGAACCGTTCGTGTTTATAATGGTAAATTGCAGTTTTGGATACCTTAACGATAATCAAATTGGCTGAAAATTTACAGAAGTGATCTAAACATTAGGATCTAAAAACTGAACGGTTAAAATATGAAAATATGATCGGAAAGTGGGGAAAAACTGGAAATCCGCACCTTTTCCTTAGGTGCGGATATCCGCAGCCAAGAAGGGCTATATATATATATATATATATATATATATATATATAGCCCTTATATAGGCTCGCTATAGAGAGGACCTCTTTACTTTAAGAATTTGAGAATTTTTATTATTTTACACTAACATATGATTTAATTCAATAATCTCAACCGTTGATCCTTTAGATTCCTATGTAAGATTTGTGTCTACAAAAAATCAATCAAATCCATAATCATTTGGTCACTCAAAATTATGTAAACAAATGTAGTTCGTTAGATAAAATTAAAATGAACATTGTGTTAATTAAATGGTTAAACATTTTCCAATTTTGACTAATTTTTTGTAGGATTCATGTGTGTGTATGTAACAAGAGAATGAATGGTGTAGATTATTAAGCTACATGCTAAAAATAAAAATAAAAATCCTCACTTTTCAAGTTTAAGGAGGTCATCTCTTGATCATATATATATATATATATATATATATGAGAAATTTTGAATACACACCCCTAATTACTTAATACACATCCCTATTATTTTATATTTTAAATCAAATTTTATAGGTAGGTTAAATGTCCAAAATGGACATCTATATATTAGAAGAAGAAAAAAATTCAATCACGCCTATATTCTTTTGTACGTCTCTTCTTCTAAACTTTGGATGCTGTAATACATCTTTCTTCTCCCCACTTCATCATATCAATTTCGACCATTGACATGGATTCTTAAGATCTCGCTCAACAATCTTCAATTATGTCGTGTTTGGATGAAATAATTATAAATTGTTGAGAAATTTTAAAACGATGTAATCTACCACTCTATCAATTAGAATTCCATAAATTGCAATTTCCATTGTTTGGTTGTATTTATTTAGAATTTGAAATGTGTAATAAATTAAGAAGATTTAAAAAAAATTAAAAGATTGAAAACGAAAATGACCTTGTTTTGGAAACTAATAAAATAAGAAAAGTAAACTTTTGTAAGGAAATTCGAAATGATACATATTTTGATGGAAATTGAAGTGAAGAATTCGGACAATCAATTCATTCATTTATTTCCATAGAGAAATTCATAATTTCCAAGTATAGAATGTCAAATGAGATAATTCATGTTAAGAAGTTATGAACTGCTTATTTTCATTTTAAATATCATCTCTTTTACCTTCATCCAAACACACTGTTGAGGTGTGTGTTATTCATCTTGTTTATTATGAGGTGTGTGTTCTTCATCTTGTTTATTATTCTCATGTTTAAAGATTTGAAGGGAACAGTAATAAATTTTTAAGGATTTCCCAATATTTAACATAAGTAATTAATATGGGCATTTACAAAACGTCAACCTAGTATGAATAGTAGCCTTAATATAGTCAAATAATATAATATTTCATGATTTTTGAGATTAAGGGTATTTTAGGTACTTTGGGTTGTGTATTTAATAAAATATTAGAATGGTAAATTAAATGAGTGGTGTATTGAGAATGGGGTGTGTATTAAGTAATTAGGGGTGTGTATTTAAAATCTCTCTCTCTCTCTCTCTCTATATATATATATATATATATCAACAGTAGAAATTAATGATTGAATTTGGTCATTTACTAGTGTAAAATAGTAAAAATCCTCAAATTCGATCGTAAAGTAAGAAGGTCCTATCTAGAACAGGCTTACACACACATACATATCATTGTCAATCTTCAAAGATGTTTCCAGCCAAGAGATCGACTTTGCTGATCTTTTAAATCTGCCGGGACAATCATGCATGCTTGTAACATTACCATGATCCTCACAACATCGAAATGGCCAAACACTGGATCGAGCATAACTGATGAGTCAGTCAGCCTACCATTCGATCGGCTGAGGCTCAATGAAGCAATGTGTGGTTCACGAGATTGGCCCGGTCCATGGCACGGTGCAAAACTTAGTCAGGGAGCCTAATCCCTCTCCTATATATATGAGGAAACAAGGTAGCTAGCATTTCTGTCTGTCAAGCAGAAGTTCATAAGCGGACTGTGACACAAACCGCTCAAATGCAAAGTATGTCTGCCACTCCAAGCTCAAGTTGGACAAGGCCTGAGATGATACAACAGCACGTCTTGATGTAGAATGGACAGCAATTAGAGGCTGACAATCTCTTGAGGCCCAATGATATGGTCCAAGATTTTGAGTCATTATATTTTCAAAATGAATAACTCATGAAAGTTCAATACATATGTTCATGCTTTCAATTTTAATAGTATAAGTCTGGATTGTAGTAGAAGATCTTCTTTGTAACTTTTCTGTTTTTCCTTAGAATGTTCATTGATCCTCCATTGTGATATTTTATAGCACAAAGTAAAGTCGTCAGGCTCATCGATCACTTGTAGCTTCACTGTGAAGGCTACATTCTAAGTTCTAACAGATACACATCATACTAGTAGATAATTTGGCGTAGCCCCTTCTTTTCTTCCTATATAGACATTAATTTATCCCATTTAGACACATCATATCATTCTCATGAGAGTAATTTATCCCATTTAGAAATTAAAGTAATGGTGTCACTTCATTCTTTATTATACTACTCTAGGTTAAGAGATTATGGATATTGATGATCATCAATAAATCTTGCAAGAGAAGATTGCACAGGCTGTTGCCTGATCTCCCCGCCTCTTACAAATGAAAATGCAAACCATTCAATATTTGGTCCATAAATATTCAGAGATTCTAGAACAATTAATTCTATATTTGGAATTATTGATAATTGTCAATTTAAAATCCACTATGATTGGAGATGAAATCCAAGACGTTGACATGAACCTAAGCCCTGATGTTGCCAGAACCAGTTTTCTTATCCAAGTGGAGCTTATATTGCATTTGATTTCAGAAGGGATAATATTACCACATCAATTGAAACGTTGACAGTGTGATAGAAGCTTGGTGTCGCCCCCAGATTAATGCTCCATTAAAGCTTAGTTTTTCTTTAGCTTAGGGTTTGGAGTGCTTTCGATGACTGCCTTGAAGCTACAAATTCAAATGGGAAAAGAAAACGACACGATCGACGAAGATTGAAGATTGATTTGCAGTCGTGGGATTGGTCGATGATGCAGGCAATGACTTCATCTACGACAGAGACAAATATATGAAGAAGTTAGAGTGATGAAGCTAGCTGTACAATGATTCATCCAATAGAGATATCTATGGTTGACGAATGACGATTTTTAATTAGAATGAGAATTCTTAATAAGATTGATTTGATGTATGGCCGGTCTAAACGTTTTACTTCGATTTGAATTCAGATAAAATTAAATAAATATTGGATTTGAATATTGTAATGATACTTACACTAGTTGGAATGGTTAATTAACTAATTAATAACTAAGCTGATGGTTGATACTAACAATAGAGTAGAAATTAACTTGCGATTGAGGAATGACTATGATAGCCAAAAAGTTGCAAATTTGCAGTTAGCTAGTTAGATAAATATTTTTAGGCATATGGATGTTCAAATTTTAATCGAGTACATATTCAGGTAGCAGAGATGGGTAGGCCATCAAATATTACTGCATTTTGTCGATTTGTAGATGATATATACTAACTACAATACATATTTTCTCTCATCTACATCTTCTTGTCCTATAACTTCTCCGACAGATCATCATCTTTCACCAAAAAGTGAGAAGGTTATCACTTGGGCTCGAGATCCAACACTCGGAGTCATCCATCTTAAGTCATTTTCAAAAGATTGTTTGAGTTATTCGTTTAAAAAAAAAAAAAAAAAATCCTTAGCCTACTCTATCCTTACATATGTCAGTGAGAATCGAACTCGTCACTTTTATAATGTTGGAATTATAATTTATCAACAGGTCACAGCTCACCGATATTATTTGAGTTATTGCATACTATTTACCCTTTTATAAATATCTATTCGAAATTTCAAATTCCATGCAAATTAGATAATTATTACCTATACTAACGCTCTAGCTCCCTATGAACAGTAACATCCATATTGATTTACTGTTTTATTCTTCTTTGTTATTTTATTACGACTATGCCATTCAACCTTCAATAGTGAATAGTAATATTTGTGTTATTTTACTGTTTTCTTCCTCCTCTAAGGATCTATCACCCACTATAAATATATGCACATAATTTCGGCCTTAATCTATAACTCACACCATTCAAATGGTGTGTTGGCAGTTTCTAGTCTATACTAAGGGGGGTGTATTGTATTTGGATTTATGCAGATTTGTTTTAATTGACAGACTTTTTGAAAAGTCCACAGACTCTTTAAAAAGTTGATAGACTGCTATTGATTTCTTAAAACCATTGATTTTAGCAACAGACTTTTTATTCGTTCTTGAAAATCCATATACTTTATTATGAATGACTTCTATAGATTTTCTAGTAAATAAAAATAAAAATAAAAAACAAAGAACACAACCAATGCAATCCAAATGCAAAGCAAGATAATAACTCGTTGCCTATTCAATGGTTGAGTATCTTCTAGTATAACTTGAACAATGATATAAATTCAAATCGATGAGAATAATTAATTAATAAGACAAAACCTAGTATTTCATAGCAACACTATTCAAGGTTTTAGGGGTAGACCACAATATTTGGGTCTTAGGGTTTCATAAATCATTTTTTATTGCTATTAAGTTCCAAGTATCACAATTGAATAAAAAAAAAATCACATTCAACAACTACAATGAACATGTTAGGAATCAAAAAATATTGATATCATGAAAGATTAGAGAAAAGATAAGAAGAAACAAGAAAGAGAGACGATAGATAACCAACCTCTTTGCGCACAGAGATAAAACTTTGATAGATTTAAAAAAAAAAAATCTTTGATAGACTTTTTCAAATCTTTGGTCTTGTGGCTAGAAAATTATTGGAATTTTGTATGTATAGTTAACACTACAAAGTCCATGATTATCCTTGATTTTCTAATTCCAT
>LYNE01002822.1:20974-31392 GCA_001662545.1 Rosa x damascena
GTTTGATTAAGTGGATGGTGAACCAACTCTGTGTATAGGTAGGTAGGTGTAGTATGTGGCCAATTGTTTGTGTTTATGTGAAGGAAATCAGAGACAATAGCGATTTTCTCTATGGTTGGTTTTACTTTGCTATTTGACTCAGTGAGTTGGTAGCTTAGGCTTGAGTTGACTCACTGTATTTTCAGCTTTGGAAGAAAATTGGGAACTTGTGTGGGTAGGTTTACGTGGGATTTGGGGTATGAATTGTGGTCTAATTTGGCAGCCGGTTAAGTAATCTTGTGTGAAAAGGTCTGCCAAGTGCTTTTCGTGCTTTGCCTAATTATAACAGGGTGTTGTATAATGTGCGAGATGCACATATCTGTTTCTGTATAAAATTGTTGGTCACTTTTCTTGTTAAGACAGAATACTCAATTCCATAGTAAGTTTGTATGGTCTATGGGGGTTTCAAGTAAAAACTGTGGTCTGGTTTTAGCAATTAGTCTTGGGTGTGAAATGGTCTACCATGTGTAATTCGTTCTTGTCCAATTTAAGAGGGCCTTGTTTAATTTATGAGCTATACTTGTTAAGGCAGAATACTCAATTCCAAATAAAGTCTCGGTTTGCAACATCTAATATAGTGGAAATTCCTATGGTGGTCAGCTATTCGGATGAAATAAAAGGCAAATAGGTAGATAGAATAAGATTGGTTGACTAATTGGACCTAAATGGAATGGTAGTAGGAGTACTAGAATTGCTTGTATGGCTATGCCAGACCTTCTAGGGGAGAATTTTGGTTAAAGTCTAATATGCTTTCTGGTGGAGGAGAAGGTAGTCAACTTTGAAGGGAATTTGTACATTGATTGTTATGAAACCTTAATTTGACCATATAATGTTATTAGGTTTTTTGGTTTTCAATATAATTCTAGAATTACTATATAAAAACTGTGCTATATCTAGAGCGACACAGCTGGTTTTGAAAACAGGGTTGTGTTAGACAAATTGACAGCCTATATAAAAACTGTCAGATCAGAGACATCTATCAGGGAATCAAAATCCTATAGTTGATATTCAGCAATCTCTCTATATTTCTTTGGCTTTCTGAAACTTTATTTTTGATATTCCACAATGTACAAAGAGAACTTATTCTTTCCAACCTTATACCAGGATGGATCAGCAAGGGCATGGGCATCCAACAACAATGGGAGTCCCAGGTGCAGGTCAAGCATCATATGGTGTGAACCCATATCAGCCTAGCCAAATGATGGGACTCTCTCCAACTGGATCAGTTGGAATGATGCAATCTCCCACTCAGCCGGGAGGTCCTTCTGCCCCTTCTCAGCTTGCACAACACCAAGCTTATCAGCACATCCACCAGCAACAACAACAGCAGCTACAGCAACAACTCCAAAACTTTTGGTCAGGTCAGTATCAAGAAATTGAGCAGGCTAATGATTTCAAGAACCATAGTTTACCATTGGCCAGGATTAAGAAGATTATGAAGGCTGATGAGGATGTAAGGATGATATCTGCTGAAGCTCCGGTCATATTTGCCAGGGCCTGTGAGATGTTTATTCTGGAGTTGACGCTACGGTCTTGGAACCACACAGAGGAGAACAAAAGGAGAACATTGCAAAAGAATGACATTGCGGCAGCAATTACAAGGACTGATATATTTGATTTTCTAGTTGATATCGTCCCTAGAGAGGATTTGAAAGATGAGGTTCTGGCATCAATCCCAAGAGGTGGGAATGTTCCAGTTGTCGGTCCAGCTGATGGTCTTCCTTACTATTACATGCCTGCTCAACATCCACCACAGGTTGGTGCTCCTGGGATGATGGTGGGAAAACCCGTGATGGATCAAAATATGTATGGCCAACCAACACATCCATACATGGCTCAGCCAGCTTGGCCTCAGCAACAACAGCCGCACAAAGATTCTGAGTGAAAGGATTACTGGAAGATGATTGTTTGTAATTTGAAGGTGTACCATTTTTAATTTATCCGATACACAGTTTGCTTTATATCCAGTTATTACAGTTACAAAGTGCTTATTATTGCTACATGAAAAGATTCTGCAAAAGGTGTGGTTGATGAAAGATACCCTTTTTTGTCTGTAACTGAAGGATTACTATTAGATGTTAAACACTTTGCTATATAACTATTTGTTATAACAGTTACTAAGCGATTGTTATTGCTGCATTGAAGTGTTTCTGTAGAAGGTGTGGTTTCTGGTATTTTGGATCATTGACTTTATGTTCAATTTTACCCATTTAGGTTGAAATTAGGTACATCTTTTTCATCATTTTAGTCGTGGAATTTACTTGTTGGAAGTGATTGAGTTACTTGGTTTTATTGTTTCAGTCAAAGCTTTTGTCTGTAATTACTAATTAGAACTATAAATGGACCGGATTTTTTATCCATATCCGCTCTGCTCCAGATCCATAATTTTGTAGTAATAGTACAAGATAGCCCTTAATAGAAGAAAAAATTTAGAGGGACTAAAGCGTCAAAAGACGAGTTATTGATAGCCGGAAACGTATACTGGTAAGAATGAACATAATTTATCTTAGCAAGTTGATTTTGAAACAATGGAAGCAAAAGAAGCATGAACTTACAATATCTATTCTGACGACTGTAGACACAAGAAATTTAATGAAAATAAACTTCATTAAATAAATCGGTCAATCTTTGAAATTTTGACTAAACAAGCTTAGTTGGCACATGAGTCCTACAAAAGATACACGTGGCTCATACGTCACCAAAATTATGTGAGCTTCGAGGATGACAAATGTCAAAATACGAGTGATCCATCGATTGAATGACGCGGAAGCATCAATTGTGGAAGCTTCAATTTATTGTTGATTGATTGTTGCTCGAGTTAAGCATTTAAAGTGAATCAATCGTATTAAACTGATTGATCTCGATGAAAATCAAGCATCAAATACAAATATCGATCAGATTAAATTGTTTAATTCTGATTGAAATCAAGTATTAAATCAAATATCAATCAAATTAAATTGTTTAATTCTGATTGAAATCAAGTATTAAATCAAATCATATTTGATTGGCATATTCCTTAAATAAAAGGTAATGAAATCAACGAATTAAAACTGATTGATTTAATAACATATTTACGGAATGTGATTAATGCTATGTCATCAATGCATTCCAAATTGAGGGAGACGTCGACATTATAAATACCCCTTCTCAAATCAAGAGAAGGGAGGACGACAGACAGACGCAAGCAGATGGAAGAAACCTCTTCAAAGCTCAAGAGTCTCCCAAGCCCGTGACGAACCATCAAGCTACAAAATAGCCGGTCTCTTCACCTCACAGACTTCAGACAAACAAGGGAAATCACCTGCAAGCTCAGAAGTCATCAAACTCGCGAAAAATCAACAAGCACCAAGCAAACGTGCTGATTCATCCGCCGTCAAAGCCATACTCGCCACGTGACACCTCTTGTGGTTTAGGTCTGATCAAGATCAAGTCTCTTCAGCCCTTGATCATCCGTCGTCTTCAAGTCATCAACAAAGCAAAACTTCTGCCAAGTTCTTCATCAAGCTTGTGGAGAATCAACAAACACTAAGCACACGTGCCGATTCATCCACCATCAAAGCTAAAGAACACTCACCACGTGACATCACTCGTGGTTCAAATCTGATCAAGAGCAAGTCTTCGCATCCCTTGATCAACCGCCTTCTACAAGTCGTCAACAAAGTAAATCCTCTATAAGTTCTTCATCAAGCTCATGGAGAATCAACAAGCACTAAACACACGGGCTGGTTCATCCCCTACCAAAGCCGAAGAACGCCCACCACGTGACACCACTAGTGGCCTAAATCCTATAAAGATCAAACCTCTACAACCCTTGGTCAATTGTCTTCCTCAAATCGTCAACATAACAAGAAGTTCACACTACAACCGTTCGATTCAAGATCAAGTGCTTGTCACCCTTGGATTAAATCAACATCGGAGATCGAATCAGAGGAGATTCTTGTCAAAGAACATCTGTAGAGATTGTAACCCTCAAATTCATTAATAAAAAAAATTATATTATTTTGTACACGTGTCCTTCTTTCATTCATTGCTGGAAGTTCAGCAACAACCTAATGCAAAAGAAGCAAATTGATCAACACTCCCATTTCAAAAATTTCTGGATAAGCAAACTCCAAATGTAGCGGCTAATGCTAATAGTAGATTTAACCTCCTCAATTTTGGTTGCCCTAGAGGCTGTTTTCTCTCTCTCTTTTTTTAAAAATAATGGAGGCTGTTCTCTTTAGTTTGTTGTAGTTTTTTTTGTATTTAATTTAAAAAATAAATGAAATACGAATCTCTTTTTCTTTGTTTTTAAAATTAAACAGACATAATTTTAACCTACTTAGAGCATCTTTAGCAGACTCTCTATTGTGGCTCCTTAGCTATTTTGGAGAGCATGTTTAGCTTTTTATCTATTTTAGTAGTTGCACCACACTCCTAAGTGGCTCTCTATTATAACTTTTAGCTATCTCGGTCCTAAATATAGAGAGCGGATTGAGGCTCTCTATAATTTAAAACATTCCTTTTAAGTTATTTTATGTAATTTATAAATACATTTAAACTATTTAATATTCATTTAAAAAATAACCTAAATTTAAAACTAGCTAAAAGAGAGAGCATTGATGCAGATGTAATTCTAAAATAGCTAGCTAAAATGACTTTTTAGCTATTTTAGCTAAAATTTGACTCAAAAATGGCTAGCATTGCTAAAGATGCTCTTAGACCATCTCTAGTCGTGGTGGTCTAAAATAAATCATGGTCTAAAATTGTGGAATTTTTAAAAGTACTATTCATCCAAATGGTAAGGGCTATAATTTGCTTAACTCCAATCATTTAGGTTAAATGATAATTTGCTTAATATTTCATGTGGTTAACTAATCAACAACCCTTCTCCGTCCACTTGTTGTCTAAACAAAAACCTATCATTGGTCTTTAGACCCTTAAAACATATCTTATAATAGACTCAACCTGTTATTAGAGATGGGTTTGGAAACATAGGGTCCAAAAAGTGGACTCTAGACCTAGGATTGAAGATAATTTAAGTGTAGTAAATAACTTGCTTCTTTACTATTTTTAATGCTTACAATTAATGCTACAAAAATGCATGTAGAGAGTTTGATGACACAAATCATTTCTCCCATGAATAGACTTGGAGAAAAATTTTGCATATTAGGTATTCAATATGATCCAAGAAATTAATTAACCAAGTATTTGGTTGATACTATTGCTTAAGTTATCATTGCTTTAGTTTGATTGAAAGAACTCATGTTATGCTCATGTACAATAGGTGTTTGACCTTTAGCAACTAGAGGTTCGTCACTAAAAGGTGACAATTTGTCACTAGAAGGCATTGCTTAGAGAGTAGTTATCATCAATTAGGCAATACATTAGACATAATCTACCTAAGGAAAGACTAAGTGGATCTTAGCTTGATCCAATATTTGAATACCACCAAATCTACAAGCTACAAGAATCCATACATACTGAAACCACTCTGGTAATTGAAGTTTAGTAAACATGTGATTATCACCAAGTAGGAGCTCTATCTAATGGAAGAAGTGATCATAAACTTGTACCCTATACAAGTAGATATACAACAGGATAGCTCCAAGACAGTTGACAAAAGTAGCCTTAATGCCAATAGACCAGCCGATATAAGAAATGATAAATTACCATGATAAAAAATATTTCAAGGACAAGAAAATAAAAAAGTATTTAAAATTCACATTTATTTGGTTTATGTGGTAAACTGGACATAGTTCACATAACTTGGTTTTTGCTACGCTTGTTTGTTCATGTGCTTAATAATTGTGTAGGCACATGATGTAATGATGTGATGCACTTGACACTTGCTTTTGAATATTCTTCTTTCTAATATTTCTAAATGTCTAGAATTCATTTGTTGTATTGCGTGCATTTTCAACAATAAGTACGCTAATTTATATGTGAGCATTTTCAAAGAGAAGAAAAAAAAGTAAATATATGTGAACATGAGGACAATTAATTCATTAGGCCTGGCAAATGAGCGGGTTGGAGGGTTACATACGGTTTAATGAGTTGCAATCTTAATGGGTGGAATTTGATGGGTTCAAAAGTTATCTGTTGGAACCGAAGTGGTTGTTTATAAACCCATCATGAGAAATTCAATACATCACGAACTTATTATTAATTAACAACTAATATGCAATGGTTGGCTAAATAATCAATTTTATCTATCTATATCTTCAACATTATATAATATAATAGTATGCATGCAGTGTAATATGATTATTGAATGATAAGATGCTTCATGAAGATTAGAATTTCATACTGTTATTATTTTAGAGACCGTTGGGAATGCACTGGGCATAATGCACCGAAGACATACCAAACAGCTCCGTCGGTGGGCTCCGTCATTCTAGCCCACCTCGTCCATCAAGTGCCTTGCACAGTTGCAGCGGTGAATTTCGGTTTTCACTAACTCACGCATGCCTCATGTGTCCCTTCCTTTAATGTCATTCGATCAGGATTTGACCCTAATTCAATCGAGTGAGCTTTTTTAAGTGTGGAGTGAAAGTAACCTAAAAGGGGATATCGATTTCCTCATTCGAACTCAATCGGTGCTTGAACTTGGGAGATGTTGAAGAGTGAAACCTAACCTAATGGGATAAAAGCAAACCCAAAGGGGAAATCAATTTCCTTCAGGAAAATGTTTCATTTCCTTTAGCATCACAAGGACCCAAACACAAAAAATGATCGAGTTTATTTTTCTAATGTTTCAATTCTGCGAAGCAAACAAGGGCCTAAGAAAAGCAGATATAGTAGGCAAGACAAGCTTATGGGTTTGAAATATCATTGCTCTTATGAAAAAATTGATGTTAGATTCTCATCCAGGTTTTTAAGAAGCGAGCTGCAAAGTTATCTTTCTATATACAAAGTTTAATATCTCTCAAAACTATGAAAGCTGTCACGAAAACTAAGAAAATTTAACTCTAGCTAATAGAAGCAATTGAGTTTCTGAAGATTCAACTCTGTCATTTGAAAATCATTAGCACCAACAAATTGGACAAGCATCCTCAAAACCACAACAAAGAAAGTGTTGGTGAAATTACAATAAAAAATTATAATTTCAATTTGAGAAACTTGTTGACACAGTCTAAGGCGCGGATATCTCAATGTTATACTTAGTCAATTGTTAAGACTATTTAGTCAAGTACAAAGGTTATGTTTAAAAAAGACTCACAGTTGGTGATGAAGATTGTGTATTTACTAGGAACATAGTGTATAAAGACATTTTGCTTCATCCGCAAACAAATAATACAGTTTATTCATCAGTACTACAATAGTAAAAGAAAATAAATCTACAAAAAGTTTTGTAGTAATAGTACAAGATACACCCTTAATAAAAGAAAAAATTTAGAGGGACTAAGGCGGTAAAAGACGAGTTTATGCATTTTCACTTAATAGGCACAAATGTATATTGGTAAGAATGAACAAAGTTTATCTTAGCAAGTTAATTTTGAAAGTAAGGAAGCAAAAGAAACATGAACTTACAATATATATATATATATATATATATATATATATATTCTAACGACCTAGTGCAAAAGAAGCAAAATGGAACACTCTCATTTAAAAAATTTATGAATAAGTAGACTCTGATTGTAGCGGCTAATGCTAATAGCTTTAACCTCCTCAATTTTGGTTGCCTAGAGGTTTTTTTTATTATTATTATTTTTTTTTGAAACAGAAATATTGCTGACATGTATATTTAAAAGCCGACGAATATTGTGTAGTTTTTGTTGACTACAAAACATTGAAGGTTCATCTACTTGGTAGCAATATGCATAACAAACGTGCATTCCAACAAATTATTTTAATCCTAAAGGGTCAACGAAATCATCAAATGACTCCACGTTTAGTGCTCGATGTAGTATCTTGTACTAGAATATCCGAGGTAATAGTCACAAGAACTATCTTCGATAGAATATCTTTGACGCCAAATAGGTTTATTGTACACTTCACAGGAACCTAACTAGTTATGGCAACATTCTGGTGATGAAAGTATCACTTAGTACACTAGAAAGCTCTTGACAAAGCATAACCAGTGGATATGAACACTTGTATCAAATCTTTCTAGGTCTTGCGGACTCGAGATTACTGCATGTCTCGTAATAAACATACTTTTTCCATCAAAAAGTATGTCTACATACTCAGGGTTATGCAGCTCATCCATCAAATGTCCTTCATACTTGGACACAAGGTCCCATCCTTCAAAGAATAAACTTGAAAACGTCCACCAAAGGTTGTTCCCTTTAGTTTGTTGTAGTTTTTTCGCATACATTATAAAAATAAAAATATGCAATATGAAACTCTTTTTCTTTGTTTTTTAAAATTAAAACGACATAATTTTAACTTTAAGACTATCTCTAATCGTGGTTGTCTAAAATAAACCATGGTCTAAAATTGTGGATTTTCCAAAACTACTATTCATCCAAATGATAAGGGCTAGAATTTGCTCAACTTCAATCGTTCGGGGCTAAATTATAATTTGCTTAATATTGCATGTGGTTGACCAATCTTCAACCCTTCTTCTTCCACTTGTGGTTTACAACATGGTTTAAATAAAAACCAACTTTGGTCTTTAGACCGTTAAAACATAATAGATCCAACCTGTTATTAGAGATGGGTTTTGGAAACATAGGGTCTGAAAGGTGGACTTTAGATCTAGGATTGAAGATAGCCTTAGTGTAGTAAATATCTTGGTTCTTCACTATATTTAATTCTGACAATGAGCGCTACAAAAATGCACGTTGAGAGTTGGATAACACAAATCATTTATCTCATGAATAAACCTCGAGACAAATTTGCAAATTAGGTATTCACTATGATCCAAGAAACCAAATATTTGGCCGATACTATTGCTTAAGTTATCATTGCTTTGGTTTGATTGAAAGAACTCATGTTATGCTTATGTACTATAAGTGTCTGACGTTTAGCAACTAGAGGTTCGTCAGTAAAAGGTGACATTCTGTCACTAGAGGATATTGCTTAGGGAGTAGTTATCATTAATTAGGCAACATATTAGACATAATCTACCCAGAGAAAGACTAAGAGGATCTTAGCTTGATCCAATATTTGAAAACCACCAAATCTACAAGCTACAAGAATCCATACATACTGAAACGAATCTGGTAATCAAAGTTTAGCAAACATGTAATTATCACCAAGTAGGAGCTCTATCTAACGTAAATAGTGATTATAAACTTCTACCCTATACAAGCAAATATACAGTAGGATAGCTCCAAGACAGTTGACAAAAGTACCCTCAATGTCGATAGACCTGCCAGTATAAGAATTGGTAAATTACCATGATAAAATATATTTCAAGGACAAGAAAATTAAAAAAAAATACTTGAAATTCACAAATATTTGGTTTATGCAGTAAACTGAACATGCTTTTCAAAACTTGGTTAAGCTTCTTATTTCTGCTTGGCTTGTTTGTTCATGTGCTTACTTAATAATTGTGTAGGCACATGATGCAATGCACTTGAGACTTGTTTCTGACTTGGATCCATTATGAGTCTTTTTCTTTCTAATATTTCTAAATATCTAGAATTCGTTCATTGTATTGCGTGCATTTTCAACAATAAGAACGTTAATTTGTATGTCAGCATTTTCAAAGAGAAGGAAAAAAAGTAAATATATGTGAGCATGAGGACAATGGACTCTTTAGGCCTGTCAAATGGGTGGGTCGGGAGGGCTACAAACGATTTTAATAGGTTGCGATCTTAACGGGTTGAATCCAATGGGTTTGCAGGTTACCCGTTGAACCCGTTAAAACGGCTAAAGTTATTTTTTTTCCTTCCATTTCTTGAAACTCTTTTCCATGAACTTGTTAATTGGATGGATCCATCATCATCGTCATCGGAATAGCAAATGACGTCATTCCCGCCTTCACCTTCGATCTCAACATTGAGAAACTCAAACAATTCTTCATCTTCTTCATCTTCTTGACCAATGAAAGAGCGAAACTCCATAGATAAAGGTACAAAGAAGGATTTAAAACTCAAGGTCGATAGTCTTTTCATTTTTACTATAATTAATCGCACCCTTTTTCGATGCAACATTGTCCATTGAGATTGTCAAAACCTTATATATCCACAACTGAACCAAGCAAATTTCTAGATTTTTTCCAATGGTTTTTCATTGGCGATTGGGAATGTCACAAAAGTTCAAGATGCATATTTCATCCATCATCAATGAAATGGGCTATCAGTTAAACAAAACAAAGGCAAAGAGAAAGTTTGGTAATTTCTCATGTATTGATCTTCTCAAAAGATGGAGTACATATACAAAGTAGGGAAAAATTCACCAACGGTGTCTGGACACTTAGGGGACTTTCAGAATGATACCTGAAC